>VICI01001263.1:0-24213 GCA_019593645.1 Akabosia matsudoensis | reverse complement strand
CATTCGCTCATATTGCATGAATCCCGAAACATCTCCAGATCTTTCTCCGTAGCTTGAAGGATCTTGTCAATTTCTTGGACTAAATGAGACATATTATCTGCACCTCAAACTTGTTCGTATATTTTTATACGTGACGAAGTCCAAAACTTGGAATAAAGTCCCGAGCTGTACAAAACCAAGTATGTGAGTATTGCATTTTGCATGATGCGGAAGAATAAGTTCGGAAAATGAGAGCCACTGTGCCATCCAGTTTACTACTTCTGAATTTTCATAAAATAAGTTTGTTTCGAGGAAATAAAAAAAATCACCGGAAATTTCCAGGATGCTTTTGCTTTCACACAACATGCAAATGTAACTGAAAATCTCTTCATTTTATTTAGTTTAGTGGATTACGTCAACCTTAACTTGCCCAATTTCTCCAACATTCCAATCGGCTGGTGGTGTGGGCTGCGAGCCTTACACGTAGCCTTAATCATTGGAAAAGACTGTTATACACACACCCACTTTCTTGGCTGTCTTATCAAGACTGTACAATTTTAGTCGCTGTTGGAGACGTTCTTATCAAAATTTTTATTGGTGAACATGCCTGTAACTGACGCTTCAGATGGACAACAGTATTCGACATGGGTAAGTCTATAAAAAATTATGCCATATTGCACAAGATTACTATAGCAAAACATTCTCAATAGGTCACTGAGTGTTTTTTTTTTAAATATTTCCAGACTGGACTGATTTTTGTTTTCAACTTAATTGTGGGCACGGGAGCGCTCACTTTGCCACGGGCATTTGCCAATGCGGGATGGGTCCTCAGCCTGGCTATCATTTTGCTACTGGCCTTTATGAGGTTAATTACAATTTTGAAAAGTTTCTTAGAGTGCCCCGGCGAAATGGAAAGTGACTGACGGTATTGTTGTTTCTCCGCTATAATCTAGTTTCGTGACAGTGACATTTGTCATTGAAGCAATGTCTGTGGCAAACGCGATATTATGGCGAAGGAAGGTAGACAGAGGACGAAGTTACGACTTTGACAGTGGAGACAGTGCCGTTTTAGTGAGTGCGACTGCATCCGCCCGTCGCCCGCAAAGGGAGGAACGGGATCCCTTGATCCCGCCTGATCTTTCGTACCACCAGCCCTCTGAAAGCTACACGTGCATGTCCGACTTCGAAATTAAAGAAAGGACTGAAATGGGTCGCATGGCGGCCATGTTTTTTGGAAAGACTGGCGTTTACGCGTTTTATGCTTGCCTTGCTATTTATTTGTACGGAGATTTAGCCATTTACATAGCAGCCGTGTCAACATCATTACGAGACGTTTTTTGGTATGTTAGATTTATTGCATAACATTTGCAAATGCTACTTACTTTTTCAAAAGTAACGTTAATTTTAATCCTTCCCGCAGTACGTTTACCCCTTCAAACATGACGAATGAGACAGAGCTCTCAGACTCGGAAATTTGCTGGAGCATGAATGATCACTCCCTAGATAGATTCCAAGCGTACAGGATATTCACCATCATGTTCATTCTGACCTTGGGACCTTTCACATTTTTCAACGTTTCTAAAACCAAGTATCTTCAAGTTTGCACAACGATTATGCGATGGCTTGGTATGTAAAAAAGACGCATTAAGATAAACAGAAATATTGTTTTTATGGTTTACTATAAACAAAATTTATTTATATTTTTTCTTCTCTCTCTTTCTATGTAGCGTTTGGAGTCATGATTGCGTTGGCCTTGAAGCTGCTCATACAGGGTGAGGGCAAAGGTCACCCCATCACTGCAAATTTCTATGGTCTTCCCAACCTGTTCGGGGTGTGCATTTACTCATTCATGTGCCACCATTCCCTTCCCTCCCTTGTCACACCGATAAAGGAAAAGAAGCACATTTTCCGGATGTTCACGGTCGACTATGGACTTATCACTGTGTTCTATCTTCTCCTGGCATTCACCGGAATCTTTGCGTTTGACAATCTCCGGGATCTGTACACTCTCAACTTTGAACCGTCGAGTTCCTCACCAGCAGTCTCAACGCTGATGAAAGTGGTCAACTACTTTCTCGCCTTGTTTCCTGTTTTCACGCTCAGCACAAATTTCCCCATCATTGCCATCACGCTCCGCAACAATCTCAAAAGTTTATTCAATATTCATGACGACTCGGGTATTCACCTCAGCGGACTCACCCACTACTGCTCTCAGATTTTGTTTCCATTGGCTGCGATAGTGCCGCCATTCATTGTCGCAGTGTTCGTGGAAAACGTCCAGTTCCTTGTGGGGATCACTGGGAGTTACGCGGGCAATGCTATTCAGTATTTGATCCCTGTCGCTCTCTGCTACAGGGCGAGACAGTGTTGCAGGTCCAGTTTCGGGATGGACGTCAATCCATACGCGTCACCGTTCAAGCACAAAGCTTGGCTTTGGTTTGTCTTTACATGGGCGGTTGTTTCTGTTGGGTTTGTAACGGTGAATCATGTTTTGAGTGTGACGAGATTTATGTAAAAAACGTGTATTTTTTCAAATGGTCAGTTGCGGAAGGTTGTTGAGTACTCATTAATTTATTTTTTGAATGGACGAGCTAATTGTTTGAGCTCGTAAACCTGGTAGATACAAAAGTTGAGATTCTAGTCTGTAGATAATCGCTTGAAACGACTGTTTTTAATCAAGTTAAAGCAAATGTGAATGCTGATGCTCGTGTTGTGTAGCGTGACTCACGGATAATCCTTGAAGATTATGTTTTCTTTGTTCAGTCATGCATGTCTTCGTATTTCATGGCTGAGTTTGTTCAATGATTAAAAAATGTATGTTCAAAAATTCTTAAACAAGACAAGTGGTAAGTATTTTAAAAGAAACAAGATTTTTAACCGAAAAACAAATAGTTTTAACATAACCAGTCAACTCAACAGTAATGGTTGATAGCTTATGAAAATATTACTAAACTATCAACTGTGTTTTAAAACATACCAAAATATTTAAACAAATTGTTATCAATGCATGTATTTTATTATCACTAGCAAACGAGCAAATGAAAAAATTATCATATTTTTTGCAACAAGTTTGTTACCTTTTTTGTAACAAACATTGGTTCATGTGTATATGTATCTTACACCAAATAATCACGGGGATAATCTAAATAAAAGTATTACATTTAAAAATAAAAATGAATGAAACTGAAGACTGTTTTGATAAAGTTCCCTTTCGTTTGCATTGTGACCCTGGAGTAACTAAGTGACAGCGCATAAAGTAGCTCGACTGGGTTTGCATCTTTAATCTTTGGAAACATTTGGATTTATTAAATCTGCTGAGTTAATTTTGTAACAAAAAGTAGAAAATTGGAATAGATAAGCGTTTTTGATACTGATGCTTTATTTGACCTTCGTAGGAGTCTTTTTCTTTGGTGTCCGTGCGGTTTCAGCTGAAGGACAAATCGCCTTGTTCAAACAGGTGGCACACTTGGGCCCGATCGGCAAACAGATTTCTTGGCCAAAGCCAACATAGCAAAATGTTGATTTCCTGCCATTGCTCTTTCGGTAGCCATGACTCCAGAGCTTCCCGGGTTTTCTCTGGAGTGGATGTACCGCCTGGACCAGTCCATTTGAGACGATTTAGAGATTCGATGAACATGGGTGTCCACTCCAATGCCAGCGTTTTCATTCCACGCAGCGTTCATACAAATGTAGGCCATCTTCGGGCCGACCCCCGGAAGCGAACACAGATCGTCGATTGTATTAGGTATATCATCTCCGTACTTTTCACGTAAGATCGCAGCAACTTTCTTAATGTAGGTGGCCTTTCTTTTGTAAAATCCAACTGGTTTTAACGTTTCAGCTAGCTCGTCTTCGGGAACATCCAGCATCCCTTGCACTGTACCGTAATTTCCTGCTTTTAAACGTTCCATGGCAGCAAAGGTTACTTGATCTCTGGTCTGGCTAGATAGCATCAAGGATACCAGCGTTTGAAATCGTTGAACCTATAATGACACAAAAAGGTAACAAAAATTATGCAGATACATATAAAGATGACATTGACATTATTGTTTCTAAATTGTGCGTGTGCACTTGTACCTTCGGCTCCTGTTTGATATCCGCAGTCCTTTCACACCCCATGGAATCCACCGCAGCCGTTTTCTTGCTTCTCATGACCTTAATGTTTTCCAACAACTCCTTCCAATTATCCGGAGGCTCTACCTTTATCGGCTCTGCTTTCTTCCTCTTGGAAGGTGTTGAATTTGCCGATCCCGTTGCTTCTTTAACTGGAGATGCAATCGGCGTTCCTGGTTCCAACTTAACCGGTACTTCCAAAAACCCTCCACTTCCCCCACTACTTCCAGCTTGTGCATCCTCAACCTCAACCTTAACTCCCTTGACATCCTCTTTATCCTCCTCAATCTCAATTTTCACCGGTTTTCTACTTTTCCCTTTCCCCCTTCCACTTTTCGCAACCTCAAGATCAGGTACCTCCAGTTCCTTATCTATAGCAACCGCAACGTTTCGCTTTCTCCTTGTCGCCATTTTTCTCCAGAACTCAAAATAAAACCGTCCGTCAAAACCTAACCTTGTTTTAATTTTTCTTGACAGACTCTTACTAACTTGGAAGATCATCAAATAGCTCAAAAGTCAAAACCATAACTTGAAAAAGAAACTCGCATAAAACAAATCCAACGAAAAAACATGTGCTCGTACGCGTCCTTCTCTTTTCTATGAGCAGCTCGCATTTTTGTTTACATTTTTTTTCGCTATCCTCAGCGTCCGTCCTTCTCCTCTGTTCGACGTGCATTTTTTTCTCCTGACATCCTTTGCGAACCACTTGTTCCCTGAACAGCCACGAACAAAGACGTCTCTGGCGTTCGTTCATTTCCGACCGAAGTAAAAAAAATCAATGCTTTGCCTTTTACAGATGGTGAAACTGTAACTTTGGTCGGTTCCTTCTCGGACAATGGTTTTTCCCATGTATTTTTGCATAAGAAAAAAATTTTTCCTCCTCCCATTTATAAATGTATGGGGAAAAACCATTGTCCGAGAAGGAACCGACCAAAGTTATAATTCCACCATCTGTACTTTTTTTTTACATTCACTCGCTGGAAAGAACAAAAAAAAATCTGTTTCGAATCTTTCAATTGAGAATAAAAATGTGTGTATTTGTCGGCACATCATCATTGAAATCCCAATTCTCTCAGTTCAACATTCTTTTCTTTTTTGCAGGGGAAAACTACTACGCAAAAAAATATACTTCAACGAAGAATGTATCTGTTTCTTTCAACACAATTCCAATCAAGTAATGCATACCCAAACCCAATTATTATCTCGCTCTCGCCAGACGTCTCTCGTATGACTACATTTTATGTAAACTAGCCATGGAGCCAAGGAGTTAACCCAAAACTCATTCTAAGACAAGCTGCGAGTTGTACCCAGTTTTTTTTTTGTCCATCGTCAGGTTTCTTCTCCAGCTACCAAAAAAGACGTAGAAGTACCCTTTTTGAATAGACTAGCGTGATGTCTTCCAGTAATCTGGCTTCAACTAGTCAGACAGGCATATCGCGGTAAATTGGATTAAAAATGGAGGAAATCTAATTTACATGGTTTAGAATGCATCCCATCACCATCAAAAATTACTTGCTTGCTCCATTTCCAGAGTAAATTACATTTTCGCTATATTATTTTCCTGAAAACTATCAAGCTGGACAAAGCTGGAAGAAAGCTAAAAGAAAAAACGACGAGGGAGAAGTAGTACAATTTAAACCAAGCAGCAAGTGAAGCCACGGTGCACAGCAGCAGCTACAACTACCACCACCACCGATTGCTGTTCTGTGGAGAGAAAAATGAATGGGGTGACGGGCACACGGAGAGAAACAGGTGTATAGTCAATAGTCGTGGTGAGTCTTCTCTGTTCCTCTCATAACTTTTTTTTTTCCTGGAAAAGGTTTGGGAAAGCTGAAAAGGTTGATACTTTTTGTTTTAGGAAGAGTTATGTTTGCCAAATTTAGCGAATGTCAGTAGGAGTTTGGCTTGTAACTGTTTGACGTGTGAGAGGACAAAGTTTGATCAATGTTTGGTTTGTAGAGAGTGAAACAAGGCAAATAAAACAGTTTGATTTCACACATGAGACTAATATTAGGAAAGGACGGACAATTGTTTTGGTTTAGTTTGGTGGACTCCTAGCAGCTTTCTTTTGGTCTGTGCGTTAGTTGAAAATTTGAGTTGGGTAAGGATGTGTTGTTGATATTTAGATTTTGTGAGAGCTTTTTTAGTAATTTTTTTTAGTGTTTTGATTTTCGCGTGGAATAGATTTGTTTTATTCATTTTGACTGGTGACATGGAGGGTCCATCAGACTTTATCATAATTTCGGGAAACTCGCATCCTGAGTTGGCTAAAGATGTTGCTGGGTAAGGACTGACGTATTCTGTTTCCTAATTAGTATTGATCTCTAATATGTTAAGATATAAATAAGAATTTTGTGTATATTTTTAGACGGCTTGGATTGAAGTTGGGAAACTGTGATGTGTATCATAAGGCAAATAGGGAGACCATGGTGTCCATTCACGACTCCGTGCGGGCTCGGGATGTCTACATAATTCAAACTGGAATCGACAACAACTCCATAATGGAGATGCTGATTATGGCGTACGCGTGCAGGACATCTTGTGCCCAAAAGATCGTTGGGGTCATCCCATATTTGCCGTACAGCAAACAGAGTACGCGTTACCTTTTAAGATTGTAGACTTTATTGACATGACAACAGTCAAAGATTTCTATTTTTATGCAGGTAAAATGAGGAAACGAGGTTGTATTGTTACAAAACTCTTGGCCAAAATGTTGTGTAAATCGGGTTTCACACATATTATCACTATGGACCTCCACGCTAAGGAAATTCAGGGTTTCTTTGATGTACCGATTGACAATCTGCGAGCCTCGCCGTTTTTACTGCAATATATTCAGGAAAGTGTAAGTCAGTAATAAGTTTTTATTAAAAATACTGGAGACTCATTTCCGACAAATTCGGGCACTCGCAAAATTGTATACCGCGTCTCCTTCAGATACCAGATTACAAAAACGCAGTGATGGTAGCACGTAATCCAGGGTCAGCAAAAAAGGCCACCTCTTACGCCGAAAGACTCCGTGTTGGAATTGCCGTGATACACGGGGAAGTGAAGGAAGGGGAATCTGATGAAATTGATGGTCGCTACTCCCCGCCTCCTGATCGCAACATGAATAGTCGTTTAATGGATGGTGCTGTAGGAGGCGTCCCAGCTCCATTGAAAAAAGAAAAACATCCATTGACTGTAGTTGGAGATGTCGCAGGAAGGATAGCCATTATGGTGGTACGTTTTTTACGCAAATTCCTTCCCTCCAACTTTGCGGGTACTAAACTTCCCATAACATTTCTGTAGGAGGACTTGATTGATGACGCAAGTGGTTTTGTTGACGCTGCCGTAGCGCTTAAAGAAAAAGGAGCAAGCCGTATTTACGTCCTGGCCACGCATGGTTTGCTGTCTTCAGACGCTCCAGCACTCTTGGAGTCGTCGCCAATCGACGAAATTGTGGTCACAAATACAGTCCCACATGATCATCAAAAACTGCAATGTGTCAAAATCAAAACGGTAAGCTTCACTCAAAATGCGTGTGTTCGTCAACAAAAACAGAACTTTAAACCGATAAAAATGGGTTTTTATCTATTCAGGTGGATATATCAATATTGCTAAGCGAAGCTATTCGTCGAACGCACCACAAGGAATCCATGAGTTACCTCTTTCAGGTTGTTTCCCGTTACCTTACCTACTTATCCGCTGGCAAGAATAAATATTAAACATTCACTCCATTTCTTGTTTTTAGGACGTCACATTGGAAGACTAAACAACGAAGTCCCTCCTGAACAATAGCCCAATCTACGAGACGACGGAGACGGTTATTTTTCTTTTCCTTTGCCAAAATTTTCTACCTAAATCCATCAACAGAACAAAACTATCAATCAAAAAATCGATAGCGCAAGAGTATAGTTTTATACCCTTCGATAAAAGTAATTCGTAACGCTTTAAATCAAGGATCACATGTCGTACAATCTGAATCGACAAATCTGAATTTAAAAAACTAGTAGGGGAAATGATATTTAGATAGCGTTAGCTTCTGAGTTTAGAGGTTTACTTTACTAATAATATTTCGGGATTACAAATCCACGTAATAATTTAGTCAGGACTACTACATGTAGAAGTCTTCTTCATTTACCTAACGGTATTACTAATTTCATTAACTGAACGTACTTCCCCAGCTCAGTATTTCACCATTAGAATTACTTTAATTTTACTTCTCTCTCAAATTACTAACCAGCATTATGAAGAAAAAAAAGTATTCGTTTCTACTATTAAAACTTGTTTTCTTTCTATAAACTGTTGTGATAACTGATAAATCAGAGAGTGTGCAATTTATACTAAAGAAGATTACGCCTATACATCAATGTCATTCCCATTGTCGAATTGAATATTATGTACGTTTGTAAAATTACTATGATATGCTACTTAAACGGTCACAACGCGAGTGATTCATCCACCTGTACCAGTGAAACATTTTTTTTGTTCATAAAGATCCGCTAATAATTGTTTACTATCCTGTTGTACTTAATTGAAACACGTTCCTATCAATTTCAATGTTGCTTCTTGCTATATGCAAAAAGTAACAAGTGTTAGTTTGTGTTGTTTGTGAAGCCCTTTAAACTTTCATTTCTGTTTTCATGTTTTACTTAAATGTATACTGTTTTTTTCTAAGCACCAATTATGGAGTTTTTTTAGGTTTAAGTAAGGTAAGAGACTCTACTTAGCTTTAGTTCTCAATATTGTCATAACATTTTCATGTATTAGGTTCAGAAATGAAAATAAAAGCAGTGCTTTTATTCCCTAATAGCGTGTTTTTCTCGTCCAGCAAAATATAAGCAGCATAGCCACATTTCCAATTCCGTTTCATCAGGAATCCCCCTCCAGAACTCCTCCAGCTGGTAGGCACTGCCTAAAAAAAAGCAGCCAACAAAAATCTGCCTCCATTTCTTTTTTTATATGCTGGAATACAACGGACAGTTTTATATTCCATTCTTTCTACAGTATCAAATGACAGGATATTTTTACAAGGAATGGATACAACTCTCACTTTGGAGGACGAGGCTATTTTATTTCCAAAAAGTATTATGACGCTGGTACAGGCAAGCACTAAAGCTCAAACAGAACGCTAATATTGCTATTGGAACAAGTAGTCATCTCACATCGTCCATGCATAAAAAACCGCTTGGCACATTTGCACCTTGCAATATCTATTGTGCAAAAGTGTGAAATAAATTTGCGAGTCAACTCCTACACGGACGATTTTTATGACGACGATGATGATGGCTATCATCAGTAGAGCATGCAGCGCATAAACAAACGCTGTGAAGCAGCGCTTTGAGTCAAGGCCAGTTTAAGTTCATTTGTTTTGGCCAACATGATGATGGCTTACACAAGTTATTTAGAATATTATTTAAAAAAGGGCATTGTTTTTAGTAAAGTGTTAAGCAATGAAGAGGAAAGTGACTAGGACAGAGACGAGCTGCTGCGACGTAGTTGAATTAGTGCTTCCTCTTTGGTCAGACCAGCTGATCAGCTGCGTAAATATTGACGATGTAAAGAAGGTGCATCAAGAGAAAAACTAAGAAAACAAGAAAATAACAACAACCAAATGAAAGTGTTTAGAACAATAAATTAAATGTTTGGAGAAAGTTTTTTGGAGTGGGACGCAATAAGTGTAAAGTTAATTGATGAGTTTAGTTGTCCAAGTTGTGTGAGTTCATGAGGAGCACCACCACCGCAAGGGAGGTGAACTACTGGAGTAAAACTGGCCGAGGAAAGTGATCAAGGTGGTGGAATGTTTCGAAGTAGGAGCTGGTTTGGAGGGGGACTTTGGAAACCAAAGAATCCACACTCGTTGGAGCACTTAAAGTGGGTTTAAAATTACAATTGGCTCTTATCAGAGCAAACATTCGGGTAGTAGAACGGATTGCAAAATGTAATCTCTGGTGTCTTGTTTTATTTCAGGTACCTGTACAATGTCCTCTCCAAGAATCAAACGGTCAGCGAGAGTAATCGGAGTCTTCTCGTTGAAACGCTAAGGTCAATAGCGGAAATACTTATTTGGGGGGATCAAAATGACTCGAGCGTGTTTGAGTAAGCTTTGACTGCTACAGAGACATTTTACAATTTAACTTCAAGCAGAAATTAATTTCTTAATTTACTGCTTTTATGGTTTTCTGTAGTTTCTTCTTGGAGAAGAACATGTTGTCGTTTTTCCTTCGAATTATGAAACAGAAATGTGGCAGCTATGTTTGCGTCCAGCTCCTTCAAACTCTCAATATTCTGTTTGAAAACATTCGAAACGAAACGTCCTTGTGTAAGTGGCAAACTTTAAAAGAAACGCGGATTTTATGCTAAAGTGATCGGTTTATATGTGCTAAAGTAATGTCTATGATGCTGTTTCCAGATTACCTTTTGTCTAATAATCATGTTAACTCAATAATCGAACATAAATTTGACTTTTCCGACGAGGAGGTGATGGCGTACTATATTTCGTTCCTGAAAACGCTGTCTCTCAAATTGAATAAACATACCATCCATTTTTTCTACAATGAGGTAATTTTTAGTGAAATCTGAAAGTTATTATTTATTAATTGTAAAATGCAAATGCTCATTGTTATCTTCTGTTCCGACGACAGCACACCAACGACTTTCCGTTATACACCGAGGCTATCAAGTTTTTTAATAACTCGGAGAGTATGGTGCGAATCGCAGTTAGAACTCTAACGCTCAATGTCTATCGCGTTGATGACAAGTCGATGCAAAAGTTTATCAGGGACAAAACTGCAGCACCGTACTTTTCCAACTTGGTTTGGTTCATTGGAAATCATGTCCTAGAGCTGGACGGATGTATCCGGGAAAACTCTGAGTGAGGAAGCTTCATCTAAATCCAGCCAATGGGCTCATCCGACTATTCATTTCATTAAAAATCTTAATTTTTGGGTAACTATTTTAGACATGAAGCTCGATCTCGACTTGCTGATCTGGTTGCTGAACATTTGGATCATTTACATTACGTAAACGATATCCTCCTCCTGGAAATCGATGACCTCAATCAGGTCCTAACTGATCACTTGTTACACAGACTGTTTTTACCTTTGTATGTGGCTTCCCTAGACAAAAGTTTCATTGTGTCGGTGAGTAATAATGAATGATTGACGAGATGTTTAGACAACATGGAAGCCATGTTAAAAGACGATTTTATGATTTTAGGAACGAAAGCAGCCACCCAAAGTTAGCAGTATTCTCGCCTTGTTTCTACTCTCCCAAGTGTTCCTAATCATTTATCATTCCCCGTTGGTCCGCATGCTGGCCAGTATAATTATTCAAGAAAATGAAGCTGTGCTTAGTTTGAAACGGAGCAGCAGTGGCACCAGCACAAATACTCTGGAGGCTTGCTCAGACAACCAAATGTCATTCGGAAATATTGACCACAACAGAGAATATTTGGAGTCGCCCCAGTCTCCCTCAACGTCCCTGCAAGTGCCGATGGAGGAGACTTCAAATGAAACTCTGAGCGTGGGCGTACTACCTACTAAAATATTCTCTCAGCGTCCTTTTCTCTGTGCCATATTGGATTCTCTTGAGTGCACTGAGAACGATTATGCTGCCCTGTTTTCGATATGTCTGCTGGAAGCATTGAAGCAAAATAGAGGTACAAAATCCATTATTTTGCTTACGTGAACTACTTTTAAGTTGTCCGAAATTGCGTAGGATAGTATGTTACAATGTTACTACAAGTTGGTGGTTTTGAATTAATGTGTACCTTGTTAAAAACGAATTTCTTGTGGATGTATTTTAAAAACTAACTTGGATCCATCCACTATTTTGGCTGGTCTTCCCATGTAGACGGTAGGCTAAACAATTTTCTTTCAAAGTTCCACACATATCTGTCTTGTGAACACTTTTGACTGTGTCTTGTCCATGCATTTTATTATTATTGTTGGGGTGACGGCAAAATATATAAAAATGCATGCGACTCAAACCTAGCATGTGGAATGTGAGTAGTTGGGATATGGTGAACTTGTTGGTAGATTAGTCAGCTTAGAGAATCGTAAAGTACAGCGGAAATAGCCTCTAATATTCGCGAAAACAGTAATTATGATTTTAATGGCAACAGGAATCAATGACGAGCTGCTGAATAGCCTGTTTCATGACACATCTGCTGTCACTGAGGATGGCCAGTTTTTACGAGTTTACAACGATAGCTTGGTGGAGAAGTTAATTTCAATTATTAGCCAAACGGTTAAACCTGGTAAGCTAGTTTTCTATCAAAATATCTTTGTGTAGTATGGTCCAGTATTATATTTTTAATAAAACGATTTGGTTTGTTTGGTTGGACGCTTCCAGATAGCCGAGTGAGAGTTGTCACTTTAACGCTAGCGGTTAACCTGTTAGAGAAAGTTGTGATGACAGAGAACGGGAATGGTGAAAGTTTTTTAAAAGATCAACATTTAGCTTTAATTGAGGGTGCTCGCGAGGAGAACATTTTGTTGCTACAAAACTACTACAAGTGTGACGAAATGTTTCTCGAACTATTTGAGGACGAATATTTGGATATGAAAGCTGCCAAGTCAATTAGTGTCGAGCATTTACTGATGGACTCTAATTTACTCTTACCACCGGCCGGATCCCCCTTGTCAGGAATATCTTTTGATAAGCGGCTCCCGTGCGGAGAGGCGGAAAGGAGTAGAAGGTCGATGAGGGTTTACTTCATTTTGAGAAAACTCTCGCTTAAGTTGAGGAAAGAAACGGAAAAGTATTTGCCTTTGACCAATACCCAGACTTGTGTCCATATTGACGATAACTTGGATTTGAGTAAGCGTCTTAATAATTCAGTGCTGTGTCGCTCTTTGTGATGAAATACAAGAAATATTTATGTGTTTGTGTCTTATGTTTTTGCTTTCAGCAAATAGTGATTTATTAGCATGTACGGTAATAACACGCGACAGTGTAAAGACAAGGCGGTTTCTGGTTATAGACATATTCCAGTTCATATTGGTGGAACCTAGTCAGAAGCGCATGGGCTGGGGTGTCGTTAAGTTTGTTGGATTTTTACAGGTAGAGTGTAATCTATGAACTGGGTTAAAGGTGTTCCCTGCGATATACTGTATTGATTTTTTATTGTTTATTATTACTATTAGGATATTGAAGTAATGGGTGACCAACATGACTCAAGATGTTTACATATCACGGTGAAGAGCTCGCCCACACAGCAAAGAACACGAACGCCAATCCTGTCCGCAAAGTTTATGTTCGATGATCACATTAGATGTATGGCAGCAAAGCAAAGGTCAGTGGGTTGAGCGATGCATTTGTTATTACAATTTGTAATATTGTTCGCTAATAGTTTGAATCTGTGAATTTGTATTGCAGACTGGTGAAAGGAAGACAAAAAGCGCGTGAAAGAAAACTCCATTTAATTGGAAAACTGCTCGACCAAATCCGGTCATCCCCATCCCCCCCTCAGAACGCAAGACGAATGCAAAGTATGAGCGTATTCGCATTCTCAAGCTATCACCGCTGTTTGGATAGTATGCTAATGAAAGCGCTCTTTTTATAGGACGCGCAATGACACGCGGAGATCGTCCTCTATTCGTCCCAATTAGTAAAGCACTTCCAGGGTTAGCTATGGTGGTTAATGATTCAACTTGCAGAAATGACAGTGCGTGATAATCATTTTTCTCTTTTCTTTCTTTTCTGTTGCTCCTTTGTTTCCTTTCCAGGAGTCAATGATGTGCATGCTCCCATGTAATAATTTCATTTCTTCTCAATACTCTGTCTCTCTTAAGGTTCACTGATGATATGATTTTTATCTCTTTGACTTTGTTGACTTAATTTTAAACTTTTGAAACTTGTTGAGAAGGAAGGAGAAAGTCCCGCGAGGCTTCCCCTGCTGTGTCAGCTCGGTCGCGGGAGGAAGAGATCCCACTAGGGAGCATCAGCAAAGGCAGCTCTTCCAGAAAATCCTCATCACATCAAAACGCTGAACAAAATGGGCCTACCTCATCTACTCAGTTGTCATCAACGCAGACATTAAACTCATCCCCCCACCGGCCCTCATCCTCATCAAAGTTATCATTAAATCTTAAACACCCCTCGGAGGACACTCCTAATCATTCGAAGAGCGACTCATGTGTGCCAGACACTACTTCAAAAGACGACGAAGTGACTACCCCTCACCTAGAAACTTCTTTTATCTCTGACGTTGCCAGTGATAGTGGCAACGCGAGTGGAAACAGTGTCAAGTCTGAAGAGTCTCTCGACCCCATCCCCACAGCGTTGCCCTCTTCCTCTAGCAATGGTCTCGCCAACTCAGTTTTCGTGCCAAAAGTGAAGAAAAAAGGTGTCATCGAAACTGTTTAGATTGGAACGGTTTGTATATAGGTACCGGTTTCCTTCCTCCAACGCTGGAAGTAACACAATTGGATTCGGTGTACACTACTTATTTTATAATAGATTGGAAACTGCCTCTCTAGAATATCCTGTTCTTATAATATAATTTAGGCCTTTTATTAGTACAACTCTTATAGTAGTCACTCCTGTGTAGTGAACATATTGACCTCTTTATCCTTATGGTTTTTCAGTGGCAATTCTGGTGTTGTCTCGAAAATGTGATACGTTTTGAATCATGTATTATGAATAAGCCTTCTTGGAAATGTATGGGCCGCTATTTGACAAACGCTCGGTTTTTGATTTCACAGTAAAGTTTACAAAGCAGGGCTTTGGAAGCTACCTATGTAAGACTAATTAGTTTAAACCAAGAGAAAATGCCAACTTTGCAATATTCAATATTAGTCAATTGTACTACTTGACCCGAACAGCCATATTCTAAAATTCTAAAACAAAAACGTAGGAACCAAAGTAATTATTTGCTTATCAGTAATCCGTTTATACTATATAGCCAGCCAACCTCTACAACAGTCTCGCCAAAACTCATTTTTTTAAAGTAAATAAAATCAATTTTGCTTAGCCTGTTGAAGTAGTTGTTATTGAGTTTGAATGGCTCATTATTTTTAATGATATTACTCTAAGAAAACCCAGAACCATTTAGCCAGATGGCAAAATAAAATAGAAATGAATCTGATTTCCAGAAAAACGTGAACACATTCTTTTATTTTTGAGCGTACATATGGCATAACAGTAGTTTCAAAAGTACTTTAAAGAATTTATTGTTATCAAGCTAGACCACTTCAGAGCTGGGAATAGAATCGGAAGTTTGCTGTTGGTCTGCAGCTAGATTTTCATTCACTTTAGGAGCGGGTCGAGAGCTTGGCCGGTTGGTAAGAAGAGGATTGGAACTCGGAGTGGGTTCCGTTTCAGCTGCGCAACATGGAGTTGGAATGGGCATTCCAGTAGCGACCGCCGTGGATCTCATGTACACAGAAAATGCCTCGTGAAGGAGTGCTGCTCTCCTCATATCCTCAGTTTTGAGCCTCGTCAGCTCTTCCTCACGTCTTCTCATTTGTGTTTTCCAGAAGTCCAAGTCCGCCTTCTTCTCCTGCGACAACTTTGACACTTTCACTGTTAAATTAGCAACTTGCTGCTGGAGCTCATGAATTTGGCCTCTTAGCTCCCGATTAGTCTCCTCCTCCTTGGACAACCTCTCAGAAGTCTCCTTCAGCTCAGTTTTCGTTCGGCCCATTGCATTTTGACTGCTCGTGTGAGCTTCAGCCATGTCTTCATTTACCTGAGCAAGCTGCGTTTTCAGTTGATCGCATTGCCTTGTCAGCTTGCCGTTTTCGGATTCCAGTTTATGGACTTGACCTACCAGCCGGGCCACTTCCGTTTCCAACCTTTCATTTTCATGACGTAGGTTTGTAACTTGGTCTACGTGAGCTTTCACTGCAGAGTTATGCTCATCTGCTAACGTTGCACGGAGCTTGGCGAGTTCCTCTTCCGTCTCGGATTTACTTGTGACCAGCAGTATTTTGAGTCTTCTTACTTCCTCCTCCGCATCAGCCTTTTTATTCTCTAAAACTTTCAAGTGATCCATGAGAGACGAGTTCATCTCATTCATTTGGTTTTCCAGTCTTTGGATTTCCTTTCTCTCTGCGGACTCCACCTCCGACTTGAATCCCGTCCACGAGTCTTTCGCCTGACGGAGACGATCGTCAAACTGCTCCTGCATTTGATCTGCGGTGCGATTTAGCGCTTTGATTGTTTCCTTCAACTGGTTTACCTCTCCAGCTTTTACTTGAAGCTCGGTTTCAGTCATTTTCAGTTTTCCAACCAAATTGGTTTTCTCAGTAGACAAATTATCTATCAGTTCCTGAAGCTCTTTCACTTTCCTCGTGAAATTAGTCTCAAGTCCCCCCGTTTGCGATCTGAACGACTTGTCCAAGTCCTCAATTCTCTGGTCCTGAAGTGCAACTGTTGATTCAAGTTTGGATTGTTCGTTGGCTGATTCGGCTAGCAATTTTTTAAGTTTCCCAATCTGGCAAAATATTAATAGTGATCATATTTTACTCAATCTGACACGTGTACGTAAAACACAACGCATAATTTCTACCTCTTTCTGCAAGTTAACGTTTTTCTCAATTTCCTCATCCTTTTCTTTTGTGAGTCTATTGATTTGGTTTTGGCCCTCCCTGGCACAAAATCAAATGAAATAAAGTTATAAACTTAAGATTGGCTTCGGTACTAACGATCACTTACTCTATCAACCGCTGATATTCTTTTTCCTCCGAGTCAAAAACACTCATAATATTTTTTATTTCGTTTTGATACTCTTCCTCAGTCTTTTGAAGCTGTCGGGTAAGGATAGTTGTCCGCGTGGAGTAGTCCTTGACCATTTCATCTTGACGTGACCGTTGGAGTAACATTTGATCTACAAAGTTAAATCTTAGATCGCAAACATGTTTACCATGCATGATTATAGTATAAAACAAAGAAAAATGAATACCAATATGCTGGACGATTTCATCAGGGACAAAGTTTCCTCCAAGCTGTACACTACATAAAGTAGTGTTGGCGTTAATCAAATCGTAAAAGGCTCTTGCACCCTTGACCCCTACCGAGTTCCATCTTAAATCCAAGTCCTTCAAGTACTTGTTTTGCTTCAATGATACACACAAGTCAAGCACGCATTCATCCGAAATCTGATTGTTTCGCAAGTCCAACTGTTCCAGACCAGCGTTGGCAGACATGCCATCGCAGAATGACTTAAATCCGTCACGATTGGTCCCAATATGGTTCCACTCGAGAATAAGGCGTTTCAGTCGACTGTTGATTTTCAACATGGCTCCTAAAGGCTCCAACATATTCTGCGACTGCAAATTATTTCCCCGGAGCTCCAGCACTTCCAGATGCGTGTTTTTCGCAATACCATCAAGTATGGCTTGGAAGCCTTGTGGAAGCAATAGACAATCACTGAGGTTAAGTGTCTCCACATGGGCGTTGGATCCCAAGATCTTTCCTATCGCGATACAGTCAACGCCTCGTAAACCACGACCTTTAAGGTCGATTGTGACCCCACCGATGGCGACATTGGTCTGACCGGGAACACCTTGGCAAACTGTAGCCTGTTGCAGTGGAGTAGATATAAATTCCAAGGGCTCGCTAGAGTAAAGCTTGCAATAGCGAATGTACTCCTTCCGCAAGTCCATATTGACGGTGGCCTGGGACTTGGCCTTCCGGGGGATTATGGAACAGTCTGAGGTAGAGTCAGTAGTAGAAGTGCTACTTGCGCAGCAGTCGAGAAGTTCAGCCGTCTTTGGTTTGCCCTTCGTGCCAGGTTTGCCTGGCGTCCGCTTACTCGACATAATGTGATTGAAATTAAATGAGACGTGAGCGGATATGAAGTACAGAAGGTTCCTCCGATTTCTCCAATAACTTTGTACGAAAGTCTATCAAGATTATTATTTTTCGTTGATAAACAATAATTGCGTTTTGGTGCAAAGTGGTTGTCATGTATGTCTATACGTAATTAAAGGACAACACTGTTTCGTAGAGTAATGCATAAATTTGTACTCTAATTACCTATTTGAACTTTCAAAAGTTTGATAAACTGGAAACAAATTAAAATTGATAATGAAAAAGACATACACTGTAATCGAAAAGTAAATGGAAAGTTGAACGGAGGCACATGCATGCACGGAAAATGACGTTTTGCGAAGGGAACTTATGCATGTGGCTCCGGCTTAGCTTTTTGTTATGATATTTTTCCACCATGGCTACTTGTTCGAAAACATTGTTGTGCATGTCCTGGACACACGTGCAACATGAGTTTCATTAAAACAAAGAAGGGGCGATGAACGAGGATAGGGATACTTTTTCATAGATTTCATGGCTCAATGAAGGTGTCACGTTCAATCGAATAAATTAGTTGGAGAAATTATGTAATCAAAGCATGAACAATATAGCCTGTCACTCTTGTATAGGTCCAATAACAAATATGCTTAAAATTAAGACGCGTTTTGAGTTTTTATCAAGTATTACGAATCTTGTAGAAATCTCCACATATTTTTACAGAAACTGTGTTTCAAGAATTACTACATTGAACAGAGGAAAAATTCCAAAAATGTGTGCCCTTTCCCAACAGAGCCCCTAGAGTGTCCATCCCATTTTTTTGCAAACTGTCACAATTGCCTTGTTTTGCACCTTGATGCAAACCAGGCTAGATTTTTTTGTAACTCATAAATAATACTTTTCACCGCATTTTTATGTTTACATCTACCGACAAACTTCTTTACGAGTCTTCTACGGCAAAAAAAAAAACTTTGTACAAGGAATGTTTTGCAATATCATCTCTAGAAACGAGCACGTGCGGAGGGTTAAGCAAAAAAGAATAAAAGGAGAACAGTTTTTATTGCACTGCTACGCACCAGAGAGACCCATGTGAAACATAATAGCACACACAAGGGAAAAGGGTTGCAGAAAATAAGCTTGACAGTCTATTTAACAACATTTTCTCATAACATGACTAATACGAATTTCCTCCGGTTTCGAGGCATTGTGACAGAACCTCTTGAACAGAAAACTCCGAAAAGTATGACTCTCTCATGCCCGGAATCGTTCGGAGTATCTTTTGTGTTTGATGGAGTATACCCCTCCGTTACTTACTCGCACACGGGCAAAACGATTCCTCCGCTCAGTCCGCTTTCGGGCACTGTGAACAAAACAAGCTTCGTCAAGCTGTGGAAAAAGTGTGTGCCATAACGTGCTCTTCCAGGGAAAATTCACGGTCAATAGACTAGTGCTGTGAGAGCAAAAAAGGTGACCTACTTCTGCAAGATCCAACCAAGGAGTTACCTTTTACGACTGCAAAACTTCCCGACCGAAAATGGTCTCGAATTTGGACTAGTTGAGTATTTAAACAGGTACGACATAATAATTCATTTCTGCATTAATTTCTATCGACGACATATTATTTGTAATTACGTTCTCCATTAATTATATACAACATGCTTGCGGGAAAATTGCACAAAACGAGAATATTTTCTGCTAAATCGAAACGAATTTCAAATGAAGCTAAGAAGTCTTGCATCGTAGTTCCCGACGAATGACGATATTACTTGCATATAACGATGACATAACCATCTTGTAGTTGGAAAATGAGAGCTTGAAACAAAAAACGAGACCACTGTCTGCAATGAATTAGCCTGTTTTATCGACCAGTTTTTGAGATAGAGGGGAAGCATTGAATATCCATCCATCTGCTGTACACATTGCATGCGATTTCTCATTTCGCTTTTTTTCTCGTGTTCTCACAGAGAGCTGCTTAGTCAACTTGATCTGACCAGAAAAATATGATTTTCGGATGTTGTATATAATATCTGACCAAGCACTTATTTTGCGTGAGGGGAAAGCATACAGTTCATCGTAAAAAAAACATTGATTACTGTTGGGTAATGCATGTGGATGTAGATCAGGGGAGCAGGGAAGAGTGTCTCTCAGCCACCACAAGAAACGAGAAAGACGATCAATACTTAAAAAACAGTTTGTGTTACGAAAGCAGTTCGTCACACACAAAAGCGTTAGTTAGATTTTTTAAGTGTTTTTTATGTCCATAAAGAAGGATCCATGAAGAAAACCCCTTTTTTTGTAAAATGTTGTTGTTCACCCAAAGATGACACGGAATATTATTCCTTTTTTATGCTCTCTTTGCTAAACATGCCTTTGTTCTTTTGTCGTTTTCTTTGGCAGATGTGCTGAATAAATATAGCACTTTTTTTTGCATTCATGTCAAAATAAGCTCTAACGGGTTGGCTGAGTGAAAAAAATGTGGAAATGATGAGAGGATTTTGTTTAATGTAAAGAATGTTGGTATTTTTTTCGCGAGAGACGGATGGAAGCGGTTGCAAAGTGTTTTTAAGAAAAGAAGAAATAAGTTTACCGCTGAAAACTGAAAGGATAAAACTTCCAGCTGCCAAGTATGAGCTTGGGTGTATAGGAAGTAAATACACAATGGATATGGATATGATGCATAGGAACATATTCAACAAATTACTAATTTGATAGCGAATATTTGGATATTATGGATTGCATAATGTAGTTAGCGTCCTGATCATTACGTACCCCAAAATATGCATGGCTTCATTTGTTATTAGCGAATATGTCAGTAAGTAGGTTCAGTATTGATTTTTGCAAAAAGAAACGAGGTAGCCAGGTAGGCTGTTTTGCTGTGAAGCATGCTAGAACAGCGATATCACGGCAGCTGTTAGAACGGCAGCACAAGAAACAAGGGCTTTGTGTGCGATACCTAAAGTTTTTCATGACTCCTGCAAAAAAAGCCATGGAGTTGTCTTTACATCCGTTATACATCCGTTACACCACATTCATGAATTACGAAAAAGTAAAAACGAGTGGGATGGAAAAAAAGATGCTTTGATCGTTTATCAAGATAAAAATGATAACGATAAAAAAAAGTTTTTTATTCTTGCAAAGATGCATCCTAGTATAATATGTCGTTTTGCTTTTGACTGCAAAGATATTCTCCGGGACGGTATGTAGTTTCTGGTGAAAAAAAGGACTAACGTTTTTATTTTTCTCGGTATGGTGGATTAGCTTGTATCTTGGCATGCGTGCAAAAATGGACGAAAATAGAAACGGCAGGAGAATCATTTAGTAAACTGACTAGTAAGGCGTATTAGAGGGCACGTGGAGGAGGTGGAATGCGATAAATCCAGGGAGATCTGCAAAAGATTTGACAAAAAATACAGTCAAGTGCAATGACTCGCATAATTAGAGTATTTTGAGAGTGTGTGTGCGTGTGTACACCCACTCGTAAACTTAGTGAAGAGAATCTTTGAATCTTTTGATTTCCAAGGAAGGAATTACGATGGGAACGAACGGCTCCTGTGCAGGGGACTCTTCCCAGGAGCCTAGTGCTCCAGGTCTGGACTTGCTTGAGCACCATTACGGATCAGAAACTGGGTGTGACGTTGTATTCCTCGTGGGACCAACCCAGGAAACCTGTCTGCGCATACCGGCGCATAGTCACATTCTCAAAAATGCAACGCCAGTTTTTGCGGCAATGTTCTCACAAAGCTTTTTCAGTCAACAATCAGCCTCACAGGGAGGAACTGGATCAGGTTCTAAAAACATTGGAGTACCTGACCTTGATGGAAAAGCGTTTGACAATCTTATGAAGTGCGAAAAACTTTATATTTCAAAAACAAAAATTACATTATTACGTGATTATATTTTTACTAATCTATGTTTCGATTACTTTCCTAGGTACGTATACGAGACCTCGATTGTCCTACAGTCGACGGAAACGTCAATAGAAACTTTAAAGGCAGCCCATAAGTACCAATGTGCGGGTCTTGTACGGAAATGTGTGAATCATTTAATTGGGCAGATAACGGT
Source organism: Akabosia matsudoensis (assembly GCA_019593645.1). Lineage (NCBI taxonomy): Eukaryota > Metazoa > Arthropoda > Collembola > Entomobryomorpha > Paronellidae > Akabosia > Akabosia matsudoensis. The sequence continues at coordinate 2,325 of VICI01001263.1, read as the reverse complement.
TGACAATGTGCTTCTCATCACGGCAAATGTCGCAATGCTGTGCGGCGACTTTCAAAATCTTGAGGTAGTTGATAATGACACTAGTGTCGTATCAATTTCGAATCAAATCAAGATTTAAAAATTGCAAGGCTTTACGTATTTTTTGCTATTTTGACAGAACTTGTATCAAGAATGTACAGAAAAGGATGCTGACGCTGGCGAATGTCTCAAACTACCCCAGCTCTTGCAGCGACGTCTCTCCGAGCCCAACTCTGAGCTAAATATTGAGTTGGACTGTGCTTGGCTGGTGTATAACTGTTTAGATTTTATCGATAGGAACGCCACTGTTGTTTTGAATTCAGAGGAAATTGAAGATTTGGATTATTTCTCAATCTGCCATATAATGAGTAGGGATACGCTAATGGTCCGTGAAACTTTAGTCTTCGATGCTGTCGTTCGGTAAGGGAAAAAAAGTATATCCAATACGCTACTTAAATATATATGTACGTTTTACACATTATGGTGCAATAAATCAATAAACTTGTTTTCTTCTTTCAAAAAACTAAGATGGGCAGATAAAGAATGCAAACGAAGACATCTCCCGTTGACAACATCGTCAAAACGTGAAGTTCTTCAAGATCTCATTTACCTTCCACGCTACTTACAAATGTCGTGTTCAGATTTTCTTGCAGGCCCTGCAGAGTCAGGCCTGCTCGCCGCCGACGAAGTGGAAACGCTTACTCATATCATTCAAATAGGATCTGATGTGTTCATCCAGTCGCCAACTGTGTCTCCATACAAAAGAGTGCAAACACTGGGAATCCCTGCATCCAAATCAGTGCGGATTCATTTGAGCTATTTCCTAAAGCCCCGGAAAACGCCGGCGGACAAGAAAAAACACGCAGCGAGTACTAGTGGCGATGGCAACTGGAAATGGATCACCCGTCTTAAAAAGATGAGATGTTGTTTGCTCTGCTGTGAAAGTGGGGGGACAACAAGTCTACGTGGGAGTCGATGTGCTAGTCCAAACAATTATTCTAGTCCAGTGGGCGGAAGACGTTCCGATCCAGAGAGGAGTCGAGGAGGGGATGAGCCCCGAAGGTTGTCTATTTCAAGTGAGAGCCCTCGCGAGCACAAAGTAGGATTTGTGGAGAGAGCTGTTGTCGTATGGGCTTGTTTGTTTGACTGAAACAAACAGTGAGACAAATAAGGCAATTAGACGAGATTTACAGTCATTATGAAGCTAGTCGAATCATAATATTATGCGTAATTATATACTCGTTTCCGGTAATTAGAGAAAACTTTTTTTTATAAACAACCGCAATATACAAATTTGTCCATAATTTCCAATTTTGTATGAAACATGTTGTGGCATTGAGAAATGAGGGACTTTTTCATGCAGAATGTTGCACAGACAGGATTTTATTTTTGTGTAAGTGATAAATGTGATCGTTTACACAGAGTGTCTTTGTAGTCAACCTCGTGATTGGTAAATTTCATTATAATATACTCAAAAAGAAACCTTAAAACGTAACACTTTATAGCTGTGCTATACCAAAATTATCTTTATGCAGAGACGAAACTATATACAAAAGCTTCTATGTTTTAAACTCAAACCATAATACTAAAGTATCTGTATTTGACATTTGACAAAAATCTATTCGTATTTATAATGTATTATGTACTGTTTGTCACAAGGGTTTGAGCCTAAAACTCATATAGTGAGATGTCACAAAGAACGTAAGCTTTTAAAAACAGCTTTAATCTACCAAGGGCTGGTTCCCACGACAATGCAAAAGATAAAACAGAAACGTATACAATTTATTGAATTCATAATCCTAGGAAACGGACTAGAATTAAAATACGAGATATAATATGCAGTATGTCACAAATTCAATGCGGAATAATGCATAATGTTTTTTCAGTACGTGTAAAAATCTATGAACCTCGCTTTTTGTAGGACGAAAATTTTCAACGTATTCGCTGTTTTCATTTTAGGTCTTGGCAGACAACTATTTCCTTGCTTTCATACGATGATTAATCCAGGTATTTTCTCTTCTTTGTTTTTGGCATCCTTTTATCATCATTTATGTTATATTTATGGATAATCCTTGTTTTGAAATAAACTTGTTTTGTATCAACAAACAAATGCTTTCTATCTTCTTTCATCACATATGATGGAAATTTAATATAATGGCTTCTAAAAATTTTGTCCGTGTTTTTTTTTCTCTGACTAGGGAAGGTCGTGAGGTGTAATGCGTGTTAGTTGATGCTGACTGTCATTTCCATGGCTCTACCTAAGTGTGATTACATATTCGTAAAAATTATGTTGCAAAAAACAGAGTT
>VICI01001262.1:0-24223 GCA_019593645.1 Akabosia matsudoensis | reverse complement strand
AAAAAAAAATTCAGAGTTATAATTCCGGTCACAGTAACGTGAGTAAACTTAGATCTTCGAAACCTTTAGATGCACGATAGGTTATCTAATTGCTTCATGCTCCCTAAAATAGTCCACCAAGTAATGACAGGTATTTAAAAACAATTTCAGACAAATAAGCGGCGCGATGATTCGTATAAGTAATTCAGAGGAATTGAGGGAGGGATGTACTGATCGTATTATAACCATTACGGGCACTCCTGACTCTGTCGCTTTGGCTCAGTACCTAATCAATATGAGGTATGCAATTTTAATCATTTAATTTGCAGGCGAATTATCATGTGAACGTGATCTGAAAGAAAAACACTCTAACGCGCTCTTGTAAAAGAAAGTGTTGTAAGCATTGACATTAGATTCGGAAAGGGACTCGCCGGGTACCAAAAAAAAAATTAATCTGCGATACAGTGAAATGATTTCCACTTGAATATTTATCTCTGAAATGATGAAAAGCATTTGATTGGAAAGAATTATATTGAATTACTGTTATCATGACAATAATATAAACTGTTATGTCAGTGTGGAACTGCAAAAGGCCAATCTGGAAGCACAAAGCAAGGGCGAAGGTGGTTCTCAAAACGGAGGATCTGGCTCTGGTGCAGGGACCTCAAGTGGTCCCATTTCCCAAAGTGGGTCTTCATCCTTGGCCGCAGCCATACCCCCTCTCGCCAAGCTCCTTTCGAACCCACTCCTAGCTTCGCTCAGTGCCCTGGGAAACCTTGGGGGCCTGAATGACCTCCTTTCAGTAGCATCACTTCCTCAAGGATCCAACCAACCTGTTCAAACCACTGGTGTCCATCGTCGGCCACATAACTCCTTCACGCCAAAAATCAAAGCCTCTGGATCCCCACCACCTAAATCCAAAAATGACCGAAATAAGTTCGCTCCTTACTGAAGTTCCAAAAAAACATGTCATTTCCAAAGCCAAGACTGGATGTTTTTACCTTCATCCATCTTTTTACAAGCCAGTCAAGTTTTTTTTTTGTCATCACCTTATCTTTAAAAATCCTTTCTTGACCAGATGTTATCGAATCATTAGCATCTCGCGCTTTTGATTTAAAAATTGCTTTAATTATTTATTTATCCTTCGTTCAGAAAAAAAATGTTTTAAACATGTTGTTAACTTTTTTAGTGTGTGAGTCAGTAGCGTAACTCAAATCCTGTGTTTCACGTTCCAAAAAAAACATTATGACCCAAAACCTAAAATTGATGCCACAAGACTACGATCATTTACCAGAAACTGTTTCTCATTTTCTGATGTTTTTCTATTATTATCAGGAAAAGTACAATTGGTGTATGGAAGAGGGAAGGTAGACTATAGCACAACTCAATAGTTTCATTCTTGAATAAAAACAAATTAGATTAGGTTCCTGCGGTAAAATGACACATTTAGGGTGATTTCATCTAGGCACACATCTATGCCACATTGCAGGCTATAAAATAAGTGAACGTTGAAATAGTAAATAAAAGTTCAAATCCCCCCGAAATCGATATGAAAGATGAAAGCGTAGTAGACAGAAAATAGGTTGTAGGTAGACAGTTTGGGAAACTCTCGGAATGAGTTTATATGTGTAGATTGTGTGTAGTTGTTTGCTTTTTTGCAACATGCTATGAATTGGAACCAAAGGGCAGTGCAGATTCGGACCGTAAGTCCACAAGTTGATTTACGGTCCCTGGATAGTAGATATAAATTCAACGCGATTTAGTCGACTTGTGCAATCAAAGAAAATTTTTAATGTATATAAAATACAAGCAAACCTATTCAGCTAAACAGTTTTATTCTGTAATTTAATAACATAGCTACCTATGTACTTCATAATTAAATAAAACTTAAAATATCAACTATCTCATCAATGATAAGTTGGCGTAGGGCTCATATTTATTACTTTCGTTTCCCTTTGTTAGGTGATGTGGCTGGTAAAAAAATATTAAGCTATACTTTCGTAGTAAAGGACGTTTGTTGACTATTTAGGCGACACACTTTGAACTAGTACGTAATTGTTTGCATGTGCAGCAGAGGTAGACTAATTAATTAGTAAGCTTGACGATTGGAGAATATACGAAGTGAGTTTTAATATTATTTTTAATGTGACACTGGGGGAGGGGGAGAAGATACTTCATTTTCTCGTCAATGTAGATGTATGAATGTGGACTCCATTTTGGGTTATTATTATACAAATGCTGAAAATATAAATTACACCTAAAATATATCCTTGCAACTCCTCGTTCCTTTCACTTATTTTCATAAAAATTCCTTTTTAGCGCATGCTTTCTCAGTACATTACAACTATAAAGCATGTACCAAATAGTGTATTCAATCACAACATCAGGTATATTAGAACACACCAAACTGCATATAATTGGTTACAAGATTATGTCATGTTATTTTCTCTAATCTCAGCGAACATATTTACGTAGTACACAGCCCGTTAAGCTTTGGATACAATAGTAACTGGTTCGGAATTAGATTACCATTCCTAAAGTACTACTTCCAGAATTTTCTATATAATAAAGGGAAGTTTCCTAGTCAATCAGTAATAAAATTCTAGCTAACCAAATAATGATGATACTGTTCATTTTTTCTTTTCTTTATTCCGTCTTTGGAAGAATACTGAGTAGCGCACCGTGAATTAGTATGACAGATATATGTAGGATAGCATGATGACTTAAGGAGTTATTAGCGAAGAATTTCACATAGACGTGTTTTATTTAATACTGTATTTTTAAATGATCATTTTTTAATTTTGAATGGAAACCCTGGAGACGTACCTCAGGTTCTTATTGTTTTTATTTTTAGAATCTTATACAAACACAGACATAGCGCCCAAAAAAACTAGAGAAAAGAGAGGTTCAAATTCATGGATGCTGGTACAGAATATAAAGTAGCTATAAATTTTGCTTCAGTTTTTAGCTTCTGAAACAAAGCTGATTTTATATTTAGTTATATTAATACTACGGAAGTAAGTTTTGAAAGACAAGAAATATTTTATTGTTCCTCTATCTACTCCATATCCCGTAGTTTTGCAACAAAGGTTGTTACCATACCACCGTACATTGCGCCATAACACATACGAAGGTTAGAAAAATATTTGTTAGTCGAGAATTGAAATCTTTTCCAAGTGAAACGTTTTTTATTAGTTGATCATAGTATTTTTTATAGATATATATTTAATGAGCTACATATTTTGACCGTGCACGTGGTGTTAAGTAACCAAAGTTAACACATGTGCTTTACAATCAAAAACTCACATGAATTGTGGTTTGGCGTTTGAACGCAAAAGATTTACAGTCAAATCTGTCTATAACAGGTAGCCCTATAAAGGACTTTACCTAACAAAGGTATCATTTCTGTCGCCCAATTGGGGTTCATCCCATGCATTTTCCCAGTTCTATTAAAGACACGCTATATTAAAGGCATTTTTGTCGCCCTTGGGTGTCTCTTATAGACAGATTTGTCTGTATGTGACTATTACTAAAAGTAGCATGCAGAGATAACGTTAAGTCCATCGTCGGAAACAATTTCCAATGGAAATCAGTTTAAAAAAGGGGTTTTGCCGATACATATTGATTTGTAAGGTAAAAACAAGTATCCGAATAATTTATAAGGTGCACATTTTAGATAGCGTATTACATCTCTAAAATTGTATATCTCTCTACTCTAATATGCAAGTGAGTCTACTATAAAAAAATATCATTGTTGTAGTAATAAAGTCATTCTTCTCGTAATTCCACGTCTGTCATACGTACACTGTTAATGCGTACAAACATCTTACGCTAATATATTATTACTATTATTTATTGTTCATCCTTTCACCGACTCGCATCCTGTAACTCCTTTCACTTTCATCGTTGCCAACCGTTCCGAACCAAGGTTTGCGAAACCAGCTCTGTTGGATATGATTACTCTCCTTAACCTGTCTGTTCCGTCCATCTTTTTTGATGCTCCATTCGACACTGGCGCCCACACAATGTGCGACCACACAGTACTTTCTATATATTTTTTTTATTATTATTTGAAACACGTTTGAAATTTTAGCGATTACGTATTGTCATTTTCATCACCTGACCGATACAAAAAACACCCATCATTTAACGTAAGTACTCTTTCCAGCCTAACCATAAATCCATCATCTAACCGAACAGCTTCCGGCTCATTTAAAAAAAAACTCCTTTCACTCATATTACGTCAAAACTTTCCGTACCAGAATTCACCGTCTGCAAACAATCAAATCCCTCTCATTTCTACATTGCGTGTATTGAAAGATTGTGAAAACCTTTTGCTCGTCACTGTAGCTTCGTCTTTGTGCTCCAACCTTACTCCATTTTATTGATGCCCGAAACCTCATCGATCCAAAATTGCCGCTGCCTGTAACAACAATTTGATTCACATTAAATGAGCGTCGATCCGTATCCGCACAATAATTACTATTTTCCCAATAATCACAACATTCATGTTCTCTCTCGAGTTATTTTTTTACCAACAGATATCCGTGAACCCAGCGTATTCATTCGCAAACCTTCAAAATTTTCCTGTTGTACGACTTTCACGCCTATAACCGATATACGCACTCCTTTCGAACATGTCTATTTGTTGAAGATTTGTTGCATGTCTCATTAATGAACCATAACCATTCCGCTGTTTCCTTAATCAAACCCAAAAGTAAACAAACTGTGAGAAAAGTGGTGGAGTATATTCCTTACCACCGCATGTTGTTCCGTTGTACCCGCTATATCATAGTAGCAAATAACGGTTTGCATGTTACACTGATGGTAACCTGATGCTCGTTTTCCACTTTTTCTACCTATAATGGCCAACCTAAAAACTTCCTTAACTGTCATGTGTACTGTTTATAATCCGCCTTAACAGACTGCTACAATGTTTCCGACTACGTCAAAATATCCTACTTAATCAATTCCCTTCTCGCAGCTAATGGCACTGATCGTCACTTTCCCATTTCATCTCATGTGCACATATTTCTGAAGGTCGCGCCACAGAGAAGAGTGAAAGTGCAAACTTCCCATGCCACTTTCTCCTGCGAAGTAGAAAGCACCGTTGTTTTTAATTCGACTAAACGTTCGGTTTTTTCACTGAATTTCTTGGTGAAAAGAATACATTTGTACTTTAGGGAGCTGTTCCATAAAGTTTTCCTAGCAAATTAAGTGTTTTTGCCAGAACATCGTTAAAGTTTAGGAACAAACATACACTTTCAAAGAAAACGGCCAATAACAAATGACTAAACAATACTCTACCTACCCATGCTACAATGAAACCTGGGTATTGCTATGGACAGGGTTAACATAGATAGGTATGTAAGTAAACAGTTAAAATTAACTATATCGATCAATTTGTTGCCACTTAGGCTGTTGCATTAGAAACAGCAGATTTTAAAAGAAGAGCATCTGTCGTATCTTTCGAAGCATGCAAAACAAACCAAATATGACATCCACCTTCCTATCAGTTAGATTTAGAACTGTAAGTCCAAAAATTAGACATACAAATCCATCAATTTTACGAGAAAACGACTATTCGAATACATTATTGAAATGTTCGTATTAGATGTATATGACGAGATAGTGGGTGTAGTAATTGTGAATAATCTGAGGGGAGCAGAATATTACCGGAAGTACAAAATATCAGGGAATGTGCATAGAAATAAGATTGAATGTTGTACCTGATTTCGTATATGCCTAATATAAAGGGAAAATAATAGAGATAGGTAATAATGGGTCTTCATAAACAGCGTCATTCAGCACTAAGGCGCCAATGCTTTCGTGTGTGATTTCGTTCAAGTTCCTGTTTTAAATTCCCAATTGTACACACAGGCCATAGAGTAAGACCACTTTCACTTTATGTATATTCTTTGACATCAAAAAAGGAAATAGTCTAAATCTTTATCTACCTTCACCTATTGCGTTAAAAGTAGAAATAAGTCTACGGTGTTTGCAAGCCCCTCTCGCCTGCGAAGCATTTCTTTTTCTAATCCGCTCGTGTTTCTGAAAAAGGAAATTCAACACAACATAGATCCTGATAGTTTTGATCATTTTATAATATCCTCTTTAAGCGGTTTTGTATTTTGTCCATTCCAGGATAATCCAGATAGGTAGATTTGATTAACAACGCAAGTCAGGGCCCGTCCTTACTAAACAGTAATATTATAATAGCACTATTTCTCTGTCCTACCCATTCATATGTTTATTTGTGTGATCATATCATCATGTGACAGAAAGGGTATGTTCCAACTCTACCTTCTTACGTTGCCTAACGAGCACCCGAGGTTTTTTTTTCTCGATACAATGCTACATTTTAATGGTTTCCTTGAACAAAATAAGGTCCACAAATATCCGAAATATTGATTGATCCTTCTTAGTACTTACTTTCCTTGCCTAGTTGTTATCGAGAATTTTTCCACACGACGCTAAAGGAACGCGACACAAACAACGAGAACCTTTCTACCCAATAAATGATGCTCCATGAAAAATGCCATCATCTGCTGACCCTTTTCCACATTCCAGACCATTTCTTGTCCAAGCATCACGCGCTCTTAACCCAGACGATGCACGAATCAACGTGATGGAAGCCTCTAACGATCCCTTGAAATTTAAAATCCATTTCCTTAACCCTAGAATCATGTGCCAAGTGATGTCGAAGATTTTTGCTGGTATATCCTGTAACCTATGCCTTCCTGTGTGACTAAAGTAAAGCACTCTCTTCTCAAATAATCCAAAAGTCATGCTCACAGTAAACTCAGGATGTCCACTGTCCCAATTTTATCCTGTCAAGAAGTCAAGACAGTACTCATGTAGGTACACTCATATATAACTCAAGTTCCAAATCAACCCAGCCAGCCAGGCAAATGATTGAATTCTGTTTTGGGGTCTTCGCATTTTGTTCCCATACATAATATATAGCGACTGTGTTACATGGTACATGTATGTCGATGTTCAGATTAGCAGGGCTTTGATTTTGTCGGTAAGTACGAGTAACTATTGAGATACATGCATGTAAAAAACCATATGAAAAATGATCAGGTTTGCAAGGTACTGTTGCTTATAGTCTAAGATAAAAAACTTGAGTCAATGCTTCTGGTACACTCTCACACCATCTGAATTTTTTTGCGCAAAATACGGTGAACCTCTCCCTGAAGCGAGTGAACCTCTCCTGAAACCCAAATTATCCACCAAACAATGAAATAAAGCGTATTTTGCACAAAAAAAATTCTGATGGTGTGAAAGTGTACCAGAAGCATTGACTCTAGTTTTTTATCTTAGAGTATAAGCAACAGTACCTGTATCTTCAATTTTCTAGCGAAGCCCACGATGCTTATTGGCCAAAGTTTAAGTTAGAAGTCGTAAACAGTGTAAAATGTCACGCCATATATTTATCGTTTTGCACGACAATCGTGCCAGAACCATGTTTGAACCTTGCATACATTGATGAGGTAATTGGGTCAGTAAGGTCAAAAGGAATCTAGAGATAAAAAAATTAACAATCTGTATAGTACGGAGAAATGTAACTTCATAATAGTTAATTTCATACGTGGGATTTGGGGTTTTGGTGGAAAACATCGTTATCAATAGTTTTCCTTGTAATGAATAATGCTACAATAAAAGTATCGCATGGTTATGGTTAAAGTTTCTCATATTTTGCCGGCCCCCATGCTGCTCTTATTACACAAAGAAACTTTTGCTTATTTGAAGACACAAGAGGAAGTTTGTAGTAAAAAGAAGAAGTTTGAGGTTGTTCTAGTATTTATTTATGATGCAGAGATAGATGACTTAGGATTTTAAAGATTAATAAATTTTTATACGTGCAGAAAATGTTGATTTTGTATGTTAGTTCCACTAGTGAACGAGAAACTGCCCATGGGAGGGTGATTAATTTCATAGTTTGAGGAGAGACAAGTTGATTTATGGAGGTTTTTAGTTTTGTATTGTTTCTTCTTTCGAAATTCTAGGTAATTCACCTTTGTTTGTGACGGATTTTCCTCAGGTACGGCGATAAAAGCTAAGGAAAAGTTTGCAAAGTGAACGGAGTAAAAGTAAAGTTCAAATATCAAATCGTATCGGTTAGAATGAGACATTTGTTTTTGTTTGTGACGGATTTTCCTCAGGTACGGCGATAAAAGCTAAGGAAAAGTTTGCAAAGTGAACGGAGTAAAAGTAAAGTTCAAATATCAAATCGTATCGGTTAGAATGCGACATTTGTCGTTAGTTTGAAGCGTATCTTTATATTGTCATCACTTTCTAAAAGGAAGAAAAATGATTTATCATAATAGACTGATAGCTATAGACTTGACTGAATCAGAGGCCTAGGACGGGCGAAGAAGCGAAGTATCCTGATTCTCGTACTCATGAATAGTTTCCTGGAGAATATTACAGAAGATTTTGTTCACTAGTTTTATGTCTTCATTATGCATACCTAGTTAAAAAGCTAGTCAGGTTAGTGTGAGCAAGTTCCAATGATAATGTATCTCTTGTGGTATTCAACTTCGGTGATCAACTCCGGCTCTGGAATGCATTGATGTAATATGGAATTCCCCATAAAAAAAGTTTTTAAAAAGCGTTTCCCGGAAGGTTCAATAAAGCTCACAATGTTTTGTTAAACTTTTTCTTCGCGAGGAAAGTTGGCGGTTGTGTTTTTAAACACTTTTTTAAAAGAAATGTTTTGATGGGAGTGTGAGAGAGTGAAAGGAGAGTTGTGCAATTAAGAAAATGAAGTCGAGCAGGGAAGAAAGGCGCGAAAGGTGTAGAGGTGGAGAAAGCTCATATCAAAAAGTACATTTAAGAATTGAATGAGAAGAAAAAGTTCATCTAAAAAACTTTGTTTTTTCTTCGTTCTCCTGTCTATAGTACTATGTCGTCAGTATTCAGTTTGAGTAGTATTTTGTAGCGTGTACTTATAAAAAAGGATCTTTTCTTTTTGCATACATGCTTCTTACTTGATCTTCTGTCTATGCGTTAGCCGGATGGGCTGGGTCTTGGGTTGATCGGGTTATAAAATAGGGAGAAAAAGGAAGTGAGTGATGATGATGACGCTGGAGAAAGTAGACATCCAAGCGTCCTAAGAAGTAAGGCATTTTTCAAAGACTTTAATAGGAATAAAACACGTTAAGCCCTCTCTCTCTCTCTCTCTCTCCCTGTTTATTCAGCTACTTCTCGAAGGACGAAGAGAGACAAACGAAAAAAGAAATGCACACATTATGCATATTTGATACTGAATTATATCGTGGAGAGAGTGGAGAAAAGTCTGCGGAAATCTCATCTAGGTTCATTTTCAACCAACGGAAGACTTTTTTAGTCAGTCTCTGTGTCTTAACGAACACAAGAGAAAAATAAGAACAGCTACAAATGCAGGCAAAAAATGTCAGTTAGTTGAGCTGTAGTGTTAGCGGTTGCTTAAAAATATATATACACCACACTTACTACTAACTATGGTTGTATGAATGTGTTGCTTGTAAGAAAGAAAGTGGCTTTGTAGGCTCTACAGATTCTTTTTATGTGATTATGTATGCATATCATTAACTTTTTTTTGTTAACTACAAAACGCCATTTTTTTCTCACTGCTTCGTCTCTCCTCACTTTCTAGTTCCTTTCTGAGTGGACGAATTGAATACAATACTCAAGAAGTACATGCTTTTCCTAGACATTTCCAACCCATATCGTCGTGTAATATGAAATAAGTTAGTCTACTGCTTGTTTGCTAATACTGGATGGGCTTAATTTCAAAGAATACATTTTTCCCTCAAGTATCATCCTTCGCGTCGTCGTCCTCCATCTCATCACCATCATATAGCAATCTTGCATCTACTATTAATACGTTTACAATGGGTTGTACACTTCCAATCATGCAGGGTATTTTGAGAAGAAAAGCTTCCGTAGTGGTGGCAGAGAAGAAGAAAAAAACTTGATTTCAATATAAGAAAAGAATAAAGCGTTGTGAACATGATGGGTATATTTTTTCCCCCGATGAAGCTCGTGTGCAGTATTTTGTATTATAAAGTTACGAGCAAAGAATGAGACCTGAGGAAATGGGTGGTCTCTTAAAAAACTTTTCTTCTCTTTGCCTTTTTTATTCTCCAGCAGCTCCTTTCCTGCTTTCTTTTATCTGAAGTTAAGTTGGCAGGAAAACACTGCCGTTTACATGGTTCTTATGCCATTATGTATAACTTGCTTTTTTCTCTCTCATCATTTTTTATTCGGTCACACAATTACTCAGTACCTACAACTTCTATACGTTTTCTCTCGGATTTTTCTATAAGCAAAAAAGAAGTGGGAGAAAGGAAGAAAACTCCAAAAATAGGGGCGCGCATATTGCTTTCTACAGAGAAAGTTTCTACTCTTACCATTATTTCATGTATGGCTACTACGGTAGCATCCAAAGAGCCCTATTAGTTCAATTAGACTTAACTGTTGGATTGCTTGGTATGAGTTGTTGAAGTATAGTGGCAAAAAAATCCAGTACGGGAAATTTGGAAAACTTACACTGCATATCATATTGCATATTACCTGTAGGAGTTAGTCTCGGGTATCTTTGAAATAAGACATTTTACTATGATTTTGACATCGAATGAACTTATGCATTTTACGCTAAAGAAATCAAGCGTTATACTGAGAAAAGTTCAAAAGGGAGTTTTTTCGTGGTTGGAATCAACTTGTTACTGATGTACAGCATCTATAAAAACTATATCATCGATTAGCTCTTAAAACAGCTTTCAAGGCCTGACTCTTCTACTTTGCATTCCGAACTTTCATTGATTTTTCAACTTGAACAAAGCTTTCCAACTTATCGCTTACTTTTTTTCCTTGTTATCTGAGAAAAGTCTAACCTCTCCTGACGTAATGTAGGTGTCGGAAATTTCACGCAATAAGTTGAGATGACAAAACGAGTGCCACTTTCTGACTTATCAGCGAAAGGACAATTCATCGTTGCAAATTTAGGCGAAGCTTCGAAAGAACTTTGACTTCGTAGGTGTTCCGGCTCTCTGCGTATGTGCATTTAATTTTCTTAAATGAATTTGACGTTTTCGCAAAAGGTTCCATGCTGATGCTTATGTTCAATACAATATATTACCATAAATTCCGATGGGAGTCAGAGAGACATGAGAGACTAGCTGTTATCTACCACGAACTTCTAGATTTTGATCTTGTTACTTTGGGTGACCATTTACGCATCAATATGTTGTTTACATTATGTATATCCAAAGAATCCTTTGTAAGTCATTTCGAGGACTGCCAATGATGATATATGGTCGAACGAATATTCATGATCTTTACATGTTCGTCTGTATCTACACTCGAGACGATCAAAACAATTTTTCGTGTGATTGGCTCGTTGAAAGCAAAAAAACTTGTAAGTTTTCACTATACTTTTTTGTGACGGTAAAATAAGTACCATGTTGGTGGTAAATCGTAACCCACATATGGTGCGAATTCAATAATATGTTTTATACTATTGCTCGTTTCTCTTCTTTTCATGTTTTGATGCTATCCCAGTGGTGTTCATCTTCCTCTTTTCAAAGTAAAACGTCATTATGTTCCTTGCCATCCCTCCATCCATGCATTCCGAACGGCATTGACTTGTATGAAACACTACTAAAGCGACAAAATCCTACTTTTTGGTACACATTTTTGGGTTATAGAGATGTAGTTTCAAGTGGAGACAGGAAACGTGAGGAAAGTTGCTTAAAAGGAGAAAGTTGTCGCTTCCCCTTTTTCCCGTGTCGGTGGCTTTCGCGTTCTTACAATAACTATATTTTCTGTATACAAGCACAAAAATCTTTTCATTCCTGTTACGCTTTATATGATAGATTTTTTCACTACAATATATTAACACTGCCTTATACGGAAGCATATAGCCCGCGAGTTTATTGTTTAGGGAGCAATATGTATGGCACGTTTGCAGAGTATGAGGTTTTAGGTAGCAGAAAGTAACTGGTTACCAATAAGAATTTCTCTGGGGAGGAAGTGAAACTTGGAGCAGAAAAATTTAAGTGCTCGTATTTTGCCACATACGAAACTGCTTATTATTTAGTGAAACAACTGTACAAATTGACGAGAAATGTTGCATTTACAATTTGAACTATAAATATACTCACTACCGTTAAACGGCAATTTTTTCAATAAATTACACGCATACCTTATCTCAATCTAGGGGCAGTTCCAAAAGTTGTGCATCATTGCATTTCTCTGTCATTCCTGTCATTGTCATTTAACTCCAACTTTGCAGAACAAGGTCATTTGTAGTAGTACGAAGGAACTTTATTTAGCTGGCAAATTATTAAAATGCTACTAATATTGTTAATTAAAAGTACTCAAAATTATTAGGAGTACTTTTTGTAACCTTGTGTTATTCAAATCAAGCTTATACACCCGGTTTGTCTCCATTTTACCACATAGGCTTAGAGTTGAATTAATTCACAACGATGCCAGGATTAATTAGTAGAAAAAGTCCACAATTCACTGAAACCAAAAAAGCCCTAAAGAATAAAAGTGGCAAGACTAGACAGGAAATTTTCGTCCAACTGTGGTTACCTCATTCGACTGTTTGCTGTGAAAGCGGACAAAACGTCTACCTCTCAGGTTTTCCTACCGACTTTCCCCGCACCTTTCTCGGGAAGGCACCAGTCAGGAGGGTATTAGTCTATGAAAAAGGAAACGTGTATCCTTCGAGTTTTTACCTCGATATGCTTCTCTAAGCACTTTACGGCAAACGATTCATTTTTTTCATGAAGGAGAAAGCTGGCCACCACAAAACTTCACTCTTAAAATTAAACTTTATGAAGCTGGAGCTTAAAATCTTTGAAAGGAAAGTAATACGGTCGGCTACAAAGCGCTTATTTCCTTGAAGACAGAAAAAAAACAGGTGGAGTCAACCGCGCCGTGGTAACGGTGTCGCAGCCAAAGATAATTAAAAGATTTCAGGTATTAATTATCATAAGACTAAAAGCAGCACACATAACGGAAGCGTACATTGAAGCAAGGCGATGGGCGATGTGGTACTTTCACCAAAATCTTCCATTATAGGGGCCAGAAACATTTTCATTTAAAAGCTGGGGTTGCTTCAAGCTCCTTATTTCCCTGTTCCCACCCTACAACAAAAATCAGTGCGCCGATCTATAACGACATTAAAACCAAGTGGTACTTCTTTCTTTGGTTGCTCTCAATTGCTCATTTTCTGCCACTAAAAAAACATTTCGTTGCCGTTGACATTTTGATACAGTCAAACCTGTCTATAAAAGGCATCCAAGGGCGACAAAAGAAGTGCCTTTACTACAGCATGTCTCTTATAAAGTTGGGAATATACATACATGGGGTAAATACAGATTGGGCGACAAGAATGATACCTTTATTAGACAGGTTATTTTATAGGACTGCCTTTAATAGACAGGTTTGACTGTATTTTCAATAACTCCATATGGCTGCGATAGACTATCCAATTTTGATTGCTGCAATAATATTGTAACGTGTACGGCGAGAAAATAGAGATAAGTGAGGATTGCTAATAATAATGAGTAACGGTTACTGTTGACGTTCGTACGAACAACTATCAAAGATTTAAGATGTTATACCCGAGCGGTCTATGATTTCCCGTAAGTATCTCACGATCACGTTCACATATGATATGACCATGATATTTTATTTTAGTACCGTACTTTCATTGGGTTTCGTGAAATGTTACTTCGAACGGTCTGCAATTGTATGTATTTTACTACGGTTTTGTGGTTACTGTAGGTTAGCAATGGAGACAGCTACGCTTGCTGGAGGTGGACTGGTGTTTCCAGCTGCAGCACCTGTGACTGGACCTAGCCCTGGATTTTACATCACAACACCGAGTCCCATTCTCCGAGCTCCTATTCACTAGTTAAGTGAAGATAACTTCTCATATATTTATTACTAAATACATGATATACCAAGACACACACACACACATACAAACGATGCATCCATTCAGTTCAGCGTAAAAACCAGAAATTTGCAATATCGACTCATTACGAGAAACGGAGAGTTTGTAAAAGATCATCAAATCAATATAAAAAATAAGAATCACCTTTATACCAATATATCACCAACGTGAAACAAAAAAAACTGTTTAAATAATTTATATACTTCGACAACGTGTCTATCAAGCACGGGCATATATTCTGCAATATGTAATCAATCATTCAATCAATCATCTTTATTCTTTGATTAGGAAAAGTGATCAAACTATTATGATATTAAAATATACATTATATGTGCGTACGGGCTATTTGTTAAAGCGACTCGGACGTTTTTTTTTCTAGATCCGATCATAATACCAAATAATTATTACTTTAAAAAAAACTTATTACGACTCGCATTTAATTTCAAACGTGTTTGTATTTGGTCTCCGGAATGCGCAGAATAGGTAAAAAAAAATAAGCTAGCGTAGCAGTACGATTTTCAATACTAGTTAATATTTCAATAATTTTACGAAAAAAAAAGTAAAGAAATATCAGTTAAGTATCTTCGGCAAAAGATCTGAAGTAAAAGACTCTTGCATTGCCGATAAGTTGACGCAAACTCATGCTGACAGAGTATTTTTCAGTCTGAACGGAACGGGCATACAAATCAGATCAGATAAACTGGTCGGATTAAGGCTATGGTCGCGCACCGTCAAAAATCGACGTCGAATACCAACCAAACTACCAAACCTAACGTTATCGCGGTGGTGACGTGGGTAAAATTTTCGACGGTGGTGACGCTGCGCGACCATAGCCTTAAGGCTACCGATAAACTGGAAATGCAAAAAGATAAATCATCTAAGAATTACGGTCAAAGATGGACTTGTTTGGTAGTAACTAATATGTCTGTTCATTTCCGCATTGGATAATCTCTTATTTTAGAATCATCAAACTGATCATTACTAAACATACCGAGTAACTGAGATCTGTAGCTAGGTCCGTGTGCGGTTTCTTTACAGTTGTTGCTTTTAAATGAGACCCGTCATCCAATAAGTTTATCTTGGTGTTTGGAAGCAAAGATTTAATTTGCGATTCTCAATGTTGGTAAACTTGTTTATACGATGATAATGAACACACACACAATATGTACCACTATACCAAGGAAATATAGTACAAGATTTTATTATAAAGAAAGCCAGTTGTGTTTTGTTAAAATTGTGGCTGGTTTCCAAAACGTTGTATTTACATTTGTACTTTGATCCGGTTCTACTGACAGGACAATCCCGAAAAATCTATTGCTAGTCAGATGAAAACGAAATCTAGATACATTTCATTGAACCTTCAACTAGCAAAAACGCCATACATAATTTCAGTTTTGTTCACGAAAAGAATTGATTGGAAAGGGATTAGCTTTTCTTGTAAAATTGTTTAAATTATTCTCGTCTGCTTATGAAGAACGCAATTTTCCAAAAGTCTTTTTTTCAAGCGACAAGATTCCGACAAAAATCATGAAAACTGCGGCACTCGTCTAGCATTATTTGTACATATACGGGGCACATCAATCTCTGCATTAAAAATATTTACCGTCTGTCTGCATGATGAACAAAGTGTAATAGACCATTTTAATGGAATACTGTGGTATTGCCGAATTATATTCATACTAGCAAAAAAGGTGCACATTTTCTTTTTTCATTTGGAAGTTTTTCACCCTCTCGTGATCGTTATAAAATGTTCATAATATCAGTTGCCAAAAATTTTTGAGGATATGTAAAAGTACGAACTCAATAAAAAAAACCTTTTTACTTTTACCAGGAAGTATAGCCATAAACTATGAAAATATTTGACTAATCAATACTATATAGTATTTTTTGATTGCCATAACAAAAAAACCTAGTATTACAAACGATATTGGCAGGTTGATCAGAGACGTACAGATGTAAATACGGAATACCTGGTATATACGGTTACATTTCATACTTACATATTTTTTAGTGCTATATGTGCTACATACATACGAATACACGCCAAAAAAATGAAGAGGTATTTAGGGAAAGGTTTTTTTTATCAGGACGATCCTATTCTTGATGAAAGTTGTGCTATAGACTACGACTATATCTAACTTTGATATCACTAAAATCAGAGGTATTAGCATTAAAACGTATGTAATATTATGATAAATAATCGGAAATCTTTTAAGATAGATTACGGGAGCAGAGGGTGTTGTGTGATGTATGATTCGAATCGTGGTGGATGAACTGCGGATTCATTTCACTGTACTGGAAACTGGAACTGCATCATTACGTAAACGGAAGAAAAAATAAATATAATATCCAATCAATATTGCATCATGGGTATCTATAACTCTATAAAACCTTTTTTTTTTCTGAAACGACTAGATACGAAAAAAAAAAAATTATTATCAGTCTATAACTAACATGAACATAATCAAATACCTTATCGAGGACTTTTAGGATAATCAGTTTCATATAAAGCATAAATTATTATGCTCCCGAGTCAAACTTCCCCGGAGTTTTAAAAAAAACGCGATACAATGCTAGTCGATCAAGTCAACTGTCCCAAAGTGTGTTCTGTTTGTGACCGTTTTCTTTTAATCTCAAGCAATGTCAGGTGAGAAAGGCATCACATTTTACTAAGAATCTATTTATAGCTTACCGTGTACTACAAGTAAAAACAAAATGTGAATATGATTTACTTCATTTTTGGGTTTTGAAAAAGACAATCGTTGAAGACATTATTCGTAATTTACGTTATTTGTTATTGTGAACATTGTTTACTTCTAGAAAATGTTAATCATATTATTTATTTTATTTATATCAAGTTTGAGTTCAGTCACCACTGTGCTGCGAAGTTGTGAGCTTTGAGGTTTTAAAAAATGTTACTTTTCGAAGAAAAAATCATTAGGTTCAATCAAATATTGTAGGCTACATATTGTGCTCATGTGAAAAAAAGAATCAGGAGCGGGTTATTTTGTATATTTACGAGTTTGTGGTAATAATAGTGGAGGATTAAGTCGCATTTTAAAATTCGGATTAGTTTGTTTAGCTGACAACAATATATTATTGGTTTATACCATCATTTAGAATGTTCTTTAGCACAAGATATGAGAGCCTATGCCCTTTTTTAATGTCGGAGTCTCGCACGCCGGTTGTCTAATGCTAACTAGTAATACTCGTAATGTTAAACAGCGGCGCTGCGGGTAGCTGGCGATTAAAAAATGGAGTAAGTGTTTCTAATAATGAACCCCGTCTGAATGAAATTCTTGGAATTGGTTGTTTTTCAAATATTGGTGCCAACTTTGTGTAGTTTATTTGAAGACAAAAATGACGAGGAGTCTACTGCATCGTCTACTGAGCAAATAAATCCCCGTTAATGAGTTGAATTATTACTAGAGCAGTAGTAATTTACTGCAATTATTTTATTTTTTAAGTGCATATTATATAAAAAGACATTTTATTATAGTTGAGTTTGCGGCTCTTCTTCTTCTTGTAACTTGTTAAACAAGTTCAAATTAAATGGAAAGTAATTACATGTATGTAACATGTTCCAGCAAATGTTTTATGATACTAAACAATGTGGTGCAATGAATAAATAAGTAAAAATGAACATATTGTAATAATACGCTATTTCATATACTACATTAATATAAAAATGAATATTGTATAAAAAAATTCGTAAATGTTGATTTGGCTCTTCTGTTACAATTATTCTTGATTTACAGAGAATAAACAAGTATAAAAAATCTGAATTGTTTCCCCTTTAATAGCATGCTAAATATTTCATTGCATTCTGAAGGGGTTCCTCGGTTCTTAGCAATCAAGAAGTCAAGAGGGTATGTTAGGTAAGTGAAGGATACGATTTTACGATTATCTACACCGAGATAAGGTAGAAAAGATGACCATATCACTTACAACGAGCAATTTCAAATATAAAATGCACAAAGCATTCACATTATGCATAATCCCTTCACGCCCGTTCCATTGATTCTGTATACAGTCAAGTCTGTCTATAAAGACAGTCCTATAAAAGACTTGGACTAATAAAGGCAGGATGCCAGTCGCCCAATTGGTATTTTTCCCATGTATTTTTCCAACCCTTTAAAAGACAACACTTTAGTAAAGGCTCTCTATTTGTCGTCCTTGGGCGCCTTTTATAGACAGATTTGACTGTACTTCTTAATAAACTTTCTCAGGTAAAAAACAACGTAGGTCCGTTGGAAATCAATGGATTGTTGTTCAGGTAAGTACATAAGGATTTGATCTTTCGAGCACGAAAATTTGGTAACGTAATGTAACGAGTGGAGTTTATATGTAATGAGCACATTACATCTCGATTTCCTGTCTTAAATTATTTCCTGAATTTTTTTCTTTTCAGCTTGCAAACAACTGTTGGCCTATGCCCGTTGAAGAATGCAGTCGGAGAATATCCCGTTACATGGTTGTTCACAAGTTTATAGTGCACGGTAGCACTAATAAGGTTGAGTTTATTGTTAGTAATAATACTAATGCTGCACTTAAGTCAAGTGTTATTGTTATACAGAAACTGGTCCTAATAGCGACATTACTGCTGCTTCACACTCTGCTATCATCATTTCGATACTGTTAGTTGTAATGTGTAGTTTTTAGCCCTAAATATATTAGTATATAAAACGATAAATATGTCAATCGTGATTTATTGGGATTCACGACGACGGCAAGACGGAAACTTACTCCATCCCAGCATACTGAGTGAGGAAGAGATTGTTCCACGTGTATTTTGTAGGTGACCATGCTTAACTATTCTTCTCGTCCGTAAACTTTGTCGACCGAACGTTAATGCTCAACTAGGGCATACGGGTTGAAGTTTCTCAGCCTAAAAACATCATTCCTATACAACATACAAAGAAATAATGGGTCCAGACCACATACAAGAGTATTTTATGGTATACAAATAATGCTACTAGAAATAAAAACAGCAGGGAAAAGTATTTTCTCCATTGTAAACAGTGATCTTCTCTGCACATTCTTAGGAGTGAAAGTGAAACAGGCAAAAGGAACTAGACAAGCTCACAATCAGCTTTGGCTTAGCACACACGATGAATTTCGGTGCTGGTGAAATCACTAAATTATGCTCTTCGCTTCCTCAGAGCCCCTTTGCACGCCATTCGCACCAACGGAACAACGGATGGGAGATGGAAGGAAAGGAAAAGCATATATGCAACATTATAGGGCTAATATATGTGAGGAAATCGGGTAGTTTTACTTTAAAAGTTGGTATTTTTAGCGTAGGTGTGCATGCATATGATTTTCTTTTCGAAATAAAAATGTGACTGCGAGAGCTAGGAATGTATAGTCATATGAGAAGAGCATTATAATGAAGAAATGGGATTCATTCTATTCTATTACAGTCTATTATGTGTACTGTATACGGTTTTTTATTGTGAGTGGGATGAAAAGCTCAGCAGGAAGAGTCGTCGTACAAGTTTTTCGTTCATGCTCGACGAAAATAGAGTGTTCTGTTAGAAGTTAGTGGATTTTCTTCATTTATTGTTGTGATGATCAGATCATAGTTGATGATGGCGGGTAGGCTGTTATCTCTGTATATACAGGCTGTTAAGTCGGTTTTGTATGTTCGGGCGACATGTCAGGCGCAAAGGGGAAATTTTACAAAAGGTTTTCCTTTTTGGTTAGCAAAATATTGTGATTGCAAGAGTAAAAATAGTTCGGGAGAAAGTAAATAAAGACATACACAGGTGAACTTTGATTGCAAAAGAAATCAGTGCTTCGTCTTCAGAAAGTCTCACAAGTTTTGTATTTTTAGCCCATGGTATGTAGGCATCTGGTACGAGAGAAACGCTGCTGGAGGGAGATCTAAAAAGAAGGAGATTAAAAAGAGTGAGGAAATAATTATACGTTAGCCAAAGAGTGCCAAAAAGGGGGCTACGTATCTAGACATAAATTGGACCAGACCAGGAAGACTGTTTATGCAGGTATAGTAGTCTTATAGACCACATGTCAATACTATGTACAGTAAAAGGGAAATAAAAAAAGGGGGACTAAGAGTTGATTTGAGTGTTTAACAAGATGCACGTGATAAAAGGTTTGGTTTTGCGCTGAGAATGAAGTTTCAGGAGGAGCAGCAGGAGTTGAAGAGAGAACATGAAAAGAAGATAGCTAACGAAGAATGAAAGTACATGGAACGTCCAATGATGGAGGGAAGAAAGGTATCTTTTCCCATACCAGTCTGATAAACAACCTGAAACTTAGGTTCGTTGTGATCATGTGAAAGGCTTAATACGATATCTGCTTTCTCCCATGCTCAGCCAACTTTGTTAAAGAAGAAAGTGCACAGCATAGCATCCTTTTGCTGATGTGACATGCACTTGTTTTCCCTTTGAATACAGACAAGTGTAGGGAAAATACGCCGAGTGAGAATAGAGAAACATGAGAGTAATCCAGAGTGCGGTTTGGGCTTTAGGTTGGCAACCACGAGTGAATCTGCTCCAGCATTAGCATAGCAATAATGATCATTTGGATACGCAGCAGTACAAAAATGGTGCACATTGTTTTGTATAATTTGAGTAGTAAATGGATATCGGAACTTACGGCAGATGTACTCATCAGCTAAAATATAATGAATAGTCTTATACATCCAAGTTGCGCTTTTGTGTGTACGCATACTACCTCAATCAAATCTAGAAGATGTAGGGATGGTCTATACTTCGTCTGTGGCTTATACCGCTATAAAGAAATGTAGATAACGACGTTATACAAGTACACGATATAGATCTCTGATGCACAATGGGGTTGAAGCATACATAAATTAATAATATAATGCTATACTTCGTCTGTGGCTTATACCGCTATAAAGAAATGTAGATAACGACGTTATACAAGTACACGATATAGATCTCTGATGCACAATGGGGTTGAAGCATACATAAATTAATAATCTAATGCATTGCATACTGTGCACGAATTGTAATTTCATTTTGAAAAACTTTTGCCAGTAATTACATCCATTCTTTAAGTCAACAAAGTAAATCGCTCGATATGATATAAGGTAAGTTAACCAACTACATCGCGAACACCAGATTACACTTCGCGATGTACAAACAGACAACAGAAGGCATACAAGCACACAGATAAAAGAAGAAAATAAAAGAAATGATAGGTATAATGATTATTCGTATGTAGTTTTGAAACAAATTCATGAAAAAAGAAAGTGACAATGTATTGTAAATAAAAGATGTCGTGCTCGAGCTTTGATAACGATCAAGTATAGAAATATAGTCTTAATGACAAATGAAGATCAATCATCAATCATTATCTTCCCCACAATGCATGTGTGACTTATCAACTCCCCATCGTTGAATATGTTCGGGTCATTCCAATTTTCATTTGAGGTGAATATGACCGTCTTGCATCTTCCGGTTCCAAGCAGTCTTCTCCTAACTCGTACTCCTATAAGCCGTCTCGTCTAGCAATTACCAGAAGCAAAGAAAGGGTCACACCACCCCATTCGTTACTTCAGATCTTTCGTAACTTATCTTCTATCCATTCTTAAGCATTCATTGTTTTAGAATCATTAGATAAGGACTAGTTTTGAGCGCTTCTTATATTTTCACAAGTTTTTAATTAGGATCTCTAATGCCACTAAAACTGATTAATGGCGGTAATTAGGTATAATTGGAATTTTATCTGACTAACTGTAAGTGGTTCTACATTACTAAACTTTACCGTTCCCTCTTGATATATGAGACACTTGGGCTTTTGTGGTTGATGTTTTGACTCAGGGATGAGAGAATTTATGAGAAAGAAGATGCAAGCCATCGTGGTTTCGAGAATGCTGACGTAAAAAAGCCAGTAAAAGAAATATCTTTCATCGTAATCGGTAAAAGGCTCCGAACGAATTTTTAACCTGGGCTAGGGTAACTCCTATAAGCTCATGCATGGTTTTGGCCATTAACATAAAAATTCATTAGCCGAGAGGATGAAACTAACGTCTAATTTTAGGTCTGATAACGATTCGCTACTCTTCTTGGCTTGTTTGAATACTACGTTGTGAAAGTTGCATAGAGTTCTTTGGATTCGTTGAACTTCAAAGTAGCAAATAAATGATAATGTATGACTTGTGATGAAAACAACACGTAATCCAATTTATTGATCCAATTATTCATCTAATTACATTCAATGTGTGAATATATTCACCCAATAACTAATAAAAGTAAACAAAACTCAAAACAACATTACCCAAAAGCTACACATTGGAGAAAAACAAAATTTTCTTCAATTTTATATTGAAATTTCAACAGACATACTATTAACGAAATAAATGGTGTTCTATTCTTTAATTTGCTGTTATTATGTCGTCAGCGTTTAAAAAACAGACTATAGTTGTCGAAAATAAAAACTTGCATGATAAACGTTTTTGTAGTTTTTGGTACTAAATAAAATGGAAAGCGCAGACATTCTTGATCCGATCACCAGAACATCCGATACGCTTTCAACGCTTTCAATCGTTCATACTTTCCCACATTTGGACTTTCTCGCTTCACTTTTGTACTCTCTTATTAATAAAACATATTTCCTTTGTACCAAGATTACATTTGGTTTTAACAGCCACCCGATCACACGAAGTTACACGTACTCCTTAATTTTTCATACTTTGTATCATCAAATTCGCTCTTTCGTACGCTACAAAAAGTTCATTCATGCAACAGAACGAGCAGCTAACGCTGTTCGTGGAAAATTACTTGAAAACGATGCGAGAATATGTGAAGAATTACATCAAATTTACTAAACCGATCAGTGCTTGTACGCACCACTTACCACAACACACGCCATGTTTACCAGAACGTCTTCAGTGTTTACTTAATAAAGCGACGACGACGTGAAGTCAACTGTGCTTTCTTCGGCTTGGAGTCCGGAGTTATCGCTGGAGCGTCAACCCAATAAATTTTGTAGTTCTTGAGAATGCTAGCCCTGTGAAAAAAAAATTTTGAGCAATATAAACACAAATTAAATCACTCCTTTTATTTATTTGACTACTTTCTTCTACACTTTGAGCCTTCCCTGTCGACAAAATGTTTGTTTACAAAACGTCTCACTATAAAAACTCTTCATGTGTGTCAACACTCAACAACACGACAGAAAAAGTTGTTCTTTTTAGTTGTCATTAAATTTGATTTAGATTTGTCCTAGCAAAACTTAAGCAAACAAGTTTGCTTTTCAAAATCCAGTGAATAAAATGAATGTTTAGAGGTTGCGGCTGCGTTGTAACAACGCATATCTTGCACAATACGTATTGTTTAATAATTCAATAATTCAAGCTGTTTAGTGTGTTGTGACATTAAGTAGCAATGGCAGAAATACCAGGCGAGAGCAAATGAAGGAAAAGGGAAGAGGTGGCGGTGTTCGCGAGATATTTATTAAAGAATTGGACGAAGTTTTCCCAGAGTGACGACGTTTGACCGTCCGTCGACTTTAACATACGAATAGCTATACCTCATATTAGTAGCTTAACGTGAAAGCAGAAGACGAGATTCAATCAATACTATGTACAGATGGCGACAAAAGATAACCTTGAGATTGATAACGTATTTGATAACATCGCATGCTTGCAAGCAACCAACGTTTGAATCTCAATATTCCGCCTCTTTGAGAGTTCGTGTTACGGATTATTATTCACGTCTCTGTCCGGCAAAGTCGCGTCTTTGTCAGGTTCATTTGGTGTTTGACAAGACGACAAGGACTTCACAATACTAATGAAGCTTAGCAAGTTGCTTGGGCATGTTTTTATGTTGGCTTATTACACTTTCTTTGTGGACGTAGAAAAGCTTTTATATCTGAACAAGACGTTTTAGTACAAGGAACAGTTTGGGTTTATCAAGCGCATCGTTGGCAGAGAGAGAGAGTAGACGAGATTTTGAGACAATACATCAGGCAGAAGCGGGGAGTAGGTGAGGATAGAAGCGAAGAGCAAGTAAATAGAGACAATTGAGCAAATTCGCACAAACGACAACAGAGTTTAAACAAGGAGACAAAACTTTAATGGGAAAGCCGTACGTAGACACACGCAGTGGAGCATCAAAGGCAAACTGAGGTCCTAATGAAAAGGTTGATTTGGAACACCTAGACGTAAACAGACATGTTCCCTCTCTCTCTCTCTCTCGCTCTCTCAAGTTGATTGCAGAGTGTATAAATTTGTGGTGGGAAAACGCTTGCGTCATTCCCTGAACATGTAAAGTCATCGAAAATACATATACA
>VICI01001261.1:0-24231 GCA_019593645.1 Akabosia matsudoensis | reverse complement strand
TCGTATCATAGTAGTACTTTTCATTAATTTTTTTGCGATTCTCAGGCATGTTTATGTGTATTCAAACGTGTTTTTATGTTCCGGATTTTCACGCAAAAAATTGTCTATCTACTTACTGTAATCAAAACTGCCATATTTCATTGTATTTATTAAGGCATACCATTAGGAAGTATGATTGTACTCTTGAGCTACACGGATAAATATAGGATGAGTTATTGCAAGTTACAGATACTGACGGGAAAGCACCTGAGGCATAAAATATTTAATCTGTTTAGCAGTAGGAATTTTACCCACTTCACTACAAGATTGTAATAAAAATTATACTTGTTTGAGCTACATGGAACCAGTGAGCATTACGAGCAGGGCGAGCTTTTTTTCACTGAGCATATTCAACACTTCATTGTGTACTACATTCTCAATGCTCTGTTTCTTCATAAATCTCCTCGTATCTGAGAGTTAATTTTATGGCTAGCATATAAGATCTTGCTTTCTTAACCGTCTTGAGTCGTTTCTTGGGTAGGATGCGACAGAATGTTGATGGTGCATTGGAGAAACATAAGAATCGTGTTTTGCATGTTAATCGATAAGCCTTTTTAACATTCATCTGATGAATTGTTGTATGTAATGTAGAGTGGTTTACGATTATCTTTTCGAACTGAGTGATGCAGGTTGTTATTATTGCGATCGTTTATAGCTGTGTGAAACTCACTCACAAATGTCTAACCATTCAAGTGGAGTGTCTTGGCATTGGGGCAATGACGGAATCCACGTCGCAGATAAATTATCCTTGTCTTGGTTTGAAATAATGTGATATACAAATGTCAGAAGGAAAAATGGCAGGTCAGGAAGTTGACAGTTGTGTAAAATATCATTATGGCAAAATTACAATTGGGCCAGGCGAGTCGAAGCAAATTGCAGGTAAGCTGCAAAGTAGATGGAGAGAGAATAGAAATTAAAAATTATTGTGCATGAAAATTTGTGAGTGTCGACCGAGGGTCATTCAAAAATATATTTCGCTACACGCATGAAATTAAAATGAGTAATGCATAACCCCTCAAAATGGTTAAAATTTAGATAAAACCCTGGAAAGTCAACGTAACAGCTTTAACAGACAAAAAACGCACTTTAACACTTTTTTCATTCATTTCCGCTAAAACTAGCAGCCCTCATTGATCGTCATTCATTCGCTCCTGGTTGTTTTCAGAAATATCAAAACATTTACAAACCTCCCAACAACGACATAGTATTGAACTGGGATGGAAATGATGATGGATGTGGAATAGATTATTAGTCAAATAGGACTTGTTTTCAAAGGACTTTTTTGCTTGTTCCTTACAACTATTGACTGAGAAAATGGAATAATCACATGAATGTAAATTTATTGCCACTAGATCAATTGAGAGGGAGAGTCTCAGAGATCAATCATCATTACCACATTAATGACAATCACCTAATATGACTACAAGCCGACTACTGACAAGCTTTGGCCATAAAAAATTACTTCATGTTCATGCCATTTACATGCGTTTTTACCACACAGTCAATGGTATGAAAGAGCTGGAGTACTCAAACACAGACAGTTGACAGTTTTTTAAAAATTCGAATAAAAAATGTCCCCTAATATCGTTGACGCTGTTGAAATTCTTTTAATTTAGTTCATTTATCTGAATAGCATGCATCGTCGTATTTTTCAACTGGTTGCCAAACCTCATTTGCAGTATGACTAATGAAAACCTTCCATTCATGACTTAATTTAATTATGGGCGAGAAACAGAATTCAAGCTTGTAAACAAAATTCAAGTACACAAATTTTTTTATTCGCAATGTACAATGAATGCTTTTTTTTCTTCAAATAGCTAAGATTAGTTGTTCGCAAGTCCCAAGTGAATGGATTTCAAGTTCAATGGAACTTGCTATTCCCTTGGATACTTTGAGTCAACGTCCTGTTACAGATATAAATAAGTTGATCCCGTAATGTTGATATTATTTTTACCATAGCAATACAGGCATCGAAGTCCCGTTATGTCCTTGTATTTACCAGACACCAATGTTACGTACAGATCCCATCCTACGACAATCTATATCAATATCAATCAAGATCGATAATTACTCCCTAATGATAGTAAACCGGACTTTCAGGGAGGTAGCAATGATACTGCACTGATTATGTAGTAACAATACAGATATTTTGTTTTCCACTTGAAAGTGAACTCCTACTACATACTTTTAGCTTTACAACCATTGCATTCATAAACGATTATATTACAATAAATGTGTCTCGATTTTGATCAATGATCTGAGGAAGAAGAATACGAAGAGGCAGCAGGAACAAGCTGCTCCGCCTGCGCCAGATCATAAGATAAACGATATCCTTCAGTGCTTAGAGGGTGCGGTTCAACTCAATTCATTAGGTTGTAAAACTCCCACGGTTTGAAACAACTAGGTTTAATGTAATCACGACTTTTGGAAAGTACTATTATTGTGGCCATTGTGACTTACGAAGACCAAAGTATATCTATGTATTTTTATTGTTGCAAGATCCGCAAGTAAAATGTGCTTACCGTCGATGGTCCAAATTGCCATCAGTGTAATGGATATGAATTCAGGGTTGATACATAACCCGTGATTTTTCCCATAACTGGACTCAATATTGTTATGGTACCACATGTCGTTTTTCTGTAGGTCACGGTAAGTATGAACCTGACAGGTATTAGCATTCATACTACCTGAAAACCCCATTTTATGCATCTTCATTTTTAGAGTTTACATCCTTAGGAGTATTATAAGCTTCGATATCCCGAAACACCAAAGTATTTTCAATTTGTGTAGCAAGGTCAATTTCTAACTATGTATTACAATTTTCGAAGACAAGGCATTTACCAGGTGAGTTGATAATCGCATGTAGAATGCTAAATATACGCATTTTACTAATTACTGATCTATATATATTTTTAAGGAATAAGAATGATATTCAATCAGCATAACAGAATATAAATGTACGTATCTATGACACATAATTTGTAAAAGTCTTTTGTCTTGTATGTCCCAGGTACACAAGTGAAGGAATGACCATTCATCAAAGTTATGACAACTTACCCTTTCAATACAATCATTTCTTGTGTGCAGCATTTAGGATTAACATGATATGCTTCGCTGCATATCTATATCTGGTTCAAAGCTCACAGATTGATGAGAAAAAATCAACCTCCATCGAGTCAGACAAATTACTGTCACAATTCCATGTCAAAGGAAGATGAATAAGGAAACCCTAAGTAAGTGTGAGAAAGACCCGTTATGTATTTTCGTATTTGTGAAAACGAAAGGAAGGAGATGTCATGTTTGTTTTGAAGGATAAGCTTGTTCAAGTGTAACAATACTGAAGATTTGCGAAGAACTCACATTATGCATCGCATTTATTGGGAGTGTGACAATACGGATTATGACTTAATTTATGAATCGTCGAAGTAACGCCATTGAACCTTTGAATTGAAACAAGCTGCATTGCAGGCGTGAGGTGATCTCACATGCATAATACCTTTGTATGATACTTGCCTTCAAAGACATAATCGTGTAATCGGATCAATTTTCCGTTCCCACACACAAAGACAATAGGCTCATATTTCGCTTTTCACTCGTGCCAAAATGCCATGTGTAAGTGCTGCGTGGAATATAATGCTTTAAAAACGCCACTTTTTTTATCGTTCGAAAAAAACTTTAGGAGGATAAATTGCTTCAAAATATGAAGCATCGAAACTTTTTTCTATTCTAATGTATGAACAAAACAGACGCCCATTAATAATATGACTACATCAACAGATTGATAAGTAAAAGAGAAAAACCAAAAAATCCATCAACTGTTCATTTACTGTCAAATGCTAGATGACTGACACTGGCGATTCTGGTGGTAAGATGTAATTTTGTTCAGATTGTTTATTTGCTGTGAAGTAATTTGTATTGGAGTTCAGAAAGGCTAATTCGAAACCTTCCTTGCCAGTCGACAAATAATCTGTTATTTTTTCAAATTGCTGTTTTCCCTTCACGTTATTGAACACGCATAAAGTGGTGAATTGCTGTAATCAGGATGTGTTCTATTGATTTCGTGGGGTTATTATGTTATTATCAATTCGGTTCTTCGCTTCAGTCAGCATTCGTTGTGGCAGAATTGTCTTCAGCAATATTTTGATACTTTACACACTGGTGATGTCTGAAATAATATGCTTTTGAGCTAAATTAATTCTTGCACATCTATTTAATAATATATTTACGAAAATATTTTCTTTCGCTTTAGAAATGATGTGTTGGGAGAGAAAAACTCTAATTTTTCACAAGAATTATGCAGAAACCCACCCATGATGAAAAAAGTTGTGAATAACGAATTACGAGTACACATAATATTAAAATGGAATTACATTCGTTATTATTTTTTGTCGAGCTAATATCAGCTCTGCTGTCATTCTTTTTGTTTAGTCGTGACTTTAAGAAATATCTAATAGCGCACGCGTAAAGTAGAAAACGCAGTTACCGAAGAATAGTAAGAGATCCAAATTATGATAGTTTGGTAAAGATTTTACCACCACGATATATATTTCCCGTAATGCGGATGAACAGCAAACTTTTAATTTGAAAAAAGTATTCCTGCAATTGAATTTTCGTCTTTGGTGGCAAAATAAAAAAATGCAATTCATTGTTATTACCCTTTGCCGTTACGTTGCTTCACGCTATGAGGAATCGTACCAACTAGAACACTTGAATGCTGCTAAGATTTCTCTTGGACATTCGAATATGTGAAATTGTTTAACCATTTCATCTTGGCATTAGTTGCCATTTGTTTTTATTGTTTTTCGTGACACAAGGATGCCAGGTTTCATGTCATACATCATACGTAAGTAGCAAATTTGACAGAAAACAGCGTGGAATATTAAAGAATCGTTAAAATTGATGCACGTAGTGCTTAATGTGCATTATTTTTGTTGTATATTATGCCGAATTGAATTCCACGACAAAATTGTCGCTGCTGTGATCATAGTCAATATTTTATGTACGATTATGTTTCAAGTTTGGATTTTTGCTTAGAAAGAAGCGAAAATCAGTATACTTTATGTCCAAATAAGATTTTGCAGATTAAATTAATAGATCCCTTCTACTAGCATTCAATCTGAGATTTTTGTGATCGAATACTTTTTAAAATGTGACGAAGAGTTTGGGATTTTCCTTGCCTTGCAAAATTCTAATTTGAAGAACAAAGCTGGCTGATCCAGGCAAGATTTAGTTGAAATTAAAAGTGTCTTCCGGCATTCCGGCATATTCATAAAATCTTGATTCTTATACATACAACAACTATGGTTACTATTACGAAATTCTAGCAGTCTGAAAATTTAGCTTCATGCCAAGGCTGTAGGCAGGAAAAAAGGAGGCTTCGCTTGGAAGGAATAACAGAGGAACATACAACTACTCCCACTTTGCAATTAATATTACCCCATTCATTTTTTAAAGAAATTATGAGCCACTAGTAATTCCATGAGGTAATGTTAGTGTGGACATCAATTCCCACACTTTTGTATGTGATAAACCTTAAGGTACCAAATTACAGCCCCGTCTACCATGAATTTTTAAGTAGGATACTGGCTAAAACTCAAGGTAGAATAAGCTCTACCATTTGTTTGAAACTTCATTCTTTGAATTGATGCCTGGATTCGAAAACGCCTGTCTCTCCTTAAGACCAATTACGTGTCATTGATGTTTTGACTTCCCTCAAAATTCACACCTTTTCCGTTTGAATGGTTAAAACTTGAAAGTTAATAAGAAACTGGAAAGAGCAGCTTAGCAAAAATGGACATAAGTTTACTGTGAAGTTTGAATTCGACCCCGTCTGTAATTGGGTGATCTACAATGAACATATCCCCCAAATCTGTAAGTGGGTTTAAAGCATATAGATAGACACTTTCTTGTTCAGACTTCAGACACATTGCGAGTTACGACTCGCGTAAGTGTGGTTGGTAATAGCAGAGTGAAGAAGTGACTAGTAGTTTTGCCCGCTGCTTCTGGTCAAGATAGAAATGTGATTATTACGCTTAAAAATTACCACAATGTGCCCTCCACACTTTCATGGTTGTTCTAAGAAGATCGTTCATGTAAATTCAATACAATCAGTTTGAAGTTATGTAATAATTCGCTAAAACATGAATTATATATACATTCGAACACGTACATATATCTGGAAGCATTTCGCTTTCAAGTAGTAAAAACTTTTGTCAAGGTATCAGCATAAAAAACCTGAGAGAAAAGCAGTATCACTTTTTTATTCACGAAAAGATCAAAGACGTAAGCCGCTATTTATTTAAGTATAGGCTTGCGTCAAACAAAGTGGAAAGTTTGTACTGTAGCGAACACATCGGAGGTAGGTGGTAGGTAGAAGGCAGGCATTTTTCTTGCACTATAATAAGTACGCTTTTATCTACAAACACAACCCTGTATCATCTTCTTTTCTTTTTGTTATTAGCTGGTGAGCAAGCACTGAGATGCATACCAAAATAACAGACGAGCCAGTCTTCCATGGCAGCACGAAAAACAAAGTTTTCAATGCAGCTACAAAAAGAAAGGATAGATAAGGAACGCTTTTGTTTAAAAGAGAGTCCAGAGGCGCCGATAAACAATACAGATTAATTACGTACCATCAAATGTATAATTTCATATGGGAAATGGGAGTTGCGCTGATTCTATTTAGCCTGGTACAAATACCTGGCGGACAGTAAAAAAATGTTACGCAGGGTGGTTGTAATAGCGATGTATATCAAGGTGCTTATCATTTTTGCTCTCAATATTGATATGTATTAATAAACACTGGTTTTTTAATTGCAATTTGTATGGAGGATGCGTTCAGCTTGTCAAAAGAATATTTTCTCAACAAACCTTTTAGTTGTATGTAATATTATTTTTACGGTTGGAATGTGCCAAATTTATTCAATGGTTTTACATAAAAACGAATAGCTTCTTTTACAAGGTTTCTATGATGTTTTCGACAAGTTATTTGAACAGGTAAAGCATAATATGTTGAAATATTTTGACTTTCAATTTCAAATATTTACTGAATACGGTTTTATGTTGCGTGAAAAAACTGTACATGTTGCTGCAGCATTATCTGTGGCAGATGTGTACGAGCTTTCACCGAATATAGCAGGATGTAGGGACTTTTGATTCAAGGCATGCCTATTGTCATATACGTATACGCTATCCCACGTTGCTTTGGGATGATTTTTCTCGCAGAAATTTCTTACATTAACTACGCATTGCTATCGCGTTCCCATGAGGATTTGGAGTACTGCATTGTCGTTGCTTTCACTTTGCGAAACTTTGATTTTTAGAAATCCGTTATCAACACTATTTTTCCAAAGAATTCGTCACATTCCCCTCGTTGCACTTGCTTTTCTGAATCCTGGTACTGCATACACATAGGCTGTTGGTAACAGTATGAATGATTGGCGTATGCTAATCCTTATTTGTAGGAGGAAAATTGAAATCGTGACGGTGAATATAAAACCCGTCTACTGTCAACCAAAGTAATCCCCGAATTACTATTTTACAGGGTTAAAACCTGTATTTTGTTGACACACGTTTTCCGTAAATACTTGGGACTAAAATTTAAGGTCTTTTCACTATTGTAAGCTACACTTACTTCTTAATTTAATGCTAGTCTTGCTTGGTTTTCTTAGCATCAAAATGATATTTAAAATGAGATAGTCTTTTCTTCAAGGGGAAACTTAGCTTTCAAAACTTTATTTTGAAACGTGTCCAGAAACGTAGCAATAATCTTCCAAGACAAGGTTTTTTAGTTCCTTCAAACACATTTTCTTCTTTCACATGTTCTTTCCTGCGTTTTCTCTCCATCACAGTGAGATCCATCCATGCATACAAAATGTAGCTGATGTCTCGGCCTGAGACGTTGAAACATAGAATAACGACGCGCCGACTAGTCTTGCAGATAAAATGGTGTGAATAATAATTTCATCTTCCCATTCTGTCACCGAATCAGATGACTGCTCCTTTCCTCCCATGAATCGAAAAAAAAGAGAAAAAAGGAAGAAACCGTAAAAATGCTAACATGCATCACTGCGAGTACGACAAAAAACTGTAACGTTATACTAATGAAATAGAATCCAGGCGGAGTCAGAAAGGGCCGTGTAAAGATGCAAGCTCTACGAAGCTGATTAGCCGAAGGAGACTAGAGTCGTTATTTTAGTAAACGAAAGGAAACTGTCTATCAGACCTAAGAAACCGGAAACCGGCTTGTGACAAAAGAAGGAGCCTGAATGGCTGAAAACTGAAGACAGATGCGTGCATTAGAACGCTCGTGAAAACAACTTACCACACCATCATTCTAATCAGGGACATATATTTTTACTGACTGCTACCAATAGCTTTAAAATACCATATATACTTTAAAAATAATACACAGTGTGATTTTCATGATCATGTTTGTCGAAAATATCAATTGTGGCTCACAAATGGCAACGCTATCTTGTACGTAAAAATTGTATGTTTAGTTAAGTAAGATCGCCAAGACTCGCAAGATTTTGCAATGATATGAAATCCAACTTATATTTGGGTTTGAAGACTTTCTGAGTCAGCTTATTGATGATGAGGATGAGAAAAGCTTCCTTTAGAGGCGGTAACTCTTCGCAATCTTAATGGGAGATAACGTGCAAGTTGTATGCACGCCTCACAAAGAAAACAAGTAGAAGTTTGATGATATGCTGCAAATGAATTAGGGGAAGAGAAGAAAGTTGTTGGATTCCCTCCGTGAGTTACAGGACAAGCTAAATTAAACATAATTATCAGAACTACAGGTTTCGGGTATCGCTGACTTGACAGTTTGGTATTTTGAAATGATGAGAAGACTAAGAAGGAATCATGATTGCATTTCTATCCTTGAAAAAATGTTGACATGGAAACCTACCATTTTTACTTGTGTCTGGCAGATTGTTTTTTCATGTGTGTTGGTCGTTGACAAAATAATGTTGAATTGGATAACATGAGGGAATCCTCAAAATGAGAGAGAGAGAGAGAAAAGTTTTCGCTAACGGTATGGTGGAAATGAAAATTGTAGAAACGAATCGTGACAACGATGGTGCATTACTGCGTTGGAAATAAGATGAAAATGGAATAAGGAGTAAAAACGAGAAAAGATTGACACATGGTGTATGGCACCAATGCGAACTCCTCGCGAGCTGTTGCTTCATCTACAACTCAGTCGGCTCAGTTCCCAGAACCAAACCATTATCTCCGAAAAATGAGAGAGGCAAGTGAAGTGTAGCACCATTACCAAAAGGTTTGGTTTTGTCTATCACCACGTTCCACC
Organism: Akabosia matsudoensis; assembly: GCA_019593645.1. NCBI lineage: Eukaryota > Metazoa > Arthropoda > Collembola > Entomobryomorpha > Paronellidae > Akabosia > Akabosia matsudoensis. The sequence goes on along the minus strand of VICI01001261.1, from coordinate 14,876 downwards.
ACTCAGCACAAATCTTGACATCCGCTCCGAAAAACGATGTTATGCTGTATTCACGGCACACACGAATGTTGTCAATTTAAAGTTGTATTTTAAGTTGGTAAAATAATCATGATTTTTCCCTACCTTTCCATGTCGTCTACTACCTCAGTCAGTTTACAGACGCTGCGATGAGGAAAAAATAAAGTTTAAAAAAATCAAGGAAAGCTCATACCATTCGGTATAAGGGGAAAACATCTCGTTAAAGGTACAGTTGATGTAGCCTAAGTTTTGTTAAGAGAAGTTTGAAGAGGTACCTTCGCAGAATCAAACATCAAAAAAGTTCCCCTATTGTTTTTTTTTGTGTGTCATGGTTGACAATTCTGGAAACAAAAATGTGCGAGAGAGAAGTACATATGTACTACTATGACTGAATTCAGTTGGTACCAGTTGGTACATCTGAAAAGGTAAATAACATATCTACATTTTTGGAACATGAGGCATATTCGTCCAGGGGAAAAAACTGTCTAGTCATTCAGCAACACCTTTTCTGTTCAAAAGCGCACGGATATATTCATGCAAAAAGTGAGACTTTCCGAGTTGTTCCCAAACAGCATTGTATTGAAGAAGTATGTTTTTGTTCTGAAATCTGGTCTAAACCCATACTGAAACTTGTTAAAGTAGTTTTCTGTTGGCACTAGTAGTGTCACTTCTTTTTCTTACGACGTTCTTGAAATAAGGATAAATAGGAATCAGTTTGTTTTGTTGTAAAGAAAATCCATGTGAAAGGAGGAAAAAAACGGAATAAGAGGAAATAGTGGGAGAGGTGAGAGAGCTTGAGTAGCATTAAGTAGATAAGTTCTTTGATGCTATTTTCTGACTGAAAGCGAAGCAGAGAGGGAGGAATGAAGAGTAAGGAGACAAGTGAAACAAGAGATGCGTCGACTGCCACCGCCATTTCCATCTCGTTTCCAAACTTATCACATTAATCTTCCCTTCGTTTCGCCACATCTTGACGGGTTTCTTTCTGTAGGCTTGTTTCCGATCCAAGTCCCATACTAATAAGAAGAGAATGCGAGAACATGTATAATTATCGAAGTATTTACAGTTCGTAAAATAAAATGCAGTAAGTCGTAGTGCTCAAGATGGAATATTCTTTCGCAGCTATATACAAATAAATACGATAAAACTATTTTTTTTAATAAATATTTTTATTTGATCTGAATTGGAAAACCACGTAGAACAATTTCTTCACCCGCCTTTGTCCGATGAATTTCCTAATATAGCTGATATACAATTTTAACGCAATTTTTTAATCAATGACATATGCAGATGCGTACAGATATTTACGCTCATATCATCACATGAGTGGGGCAAGCGGCAGGGAAAATCTATCAACGAAAATCTCATGATCTATCTCCCCGATCAAAATATTCTATCGATCATCTCTTACACAAACAAACCACGACTTCCCTGCTCAAACCAACAGGGGAAGGCAGTAGGCTTAGAATGCATTGTAGTGGATTTTTTTTGTCAGACTGACAAGCATAGTTGCTTATATGTACATATTCTGAATTTCATTCACTTATGATATTAAATATTAAAATGAACTATGCATAAAATTGTTTCGATATATGATATATGGATATCTAAACAATATTTTCATATTTTTGTATGGTGTACTGCGTTCTTTTCCTATTACGATCACATTTCGAGCAAGAGGAGAAAAACGGAGAGCGGTGTAGTTAGAGGAAGATAGATATGAAACATTGTATCAAGCCCAAGAATCAGACAGCTTTGTATTTTGTACATTGAAAAGAGTAGACATGTATACAAAAGCTTGAACAGGAACAACAGCAAAAAACAGCAACAATAACAGCAGAAGCATCAGCGGCAGAATATTACATAGTAAAAGTAGTTTTCAATTCCTCCTTTCTACTCACCGTGAATAAGCAATGTGAGTTTTTGTTATTCTCACTACATTTTAGAGACTAAGTGTGCAAAGGTATATAAGCGTTTACAAGCATAATTCATATAGTTTTTTCAATATAGGCATATGGCATCATGCGTGATTATTTTGAGAAAGCAAAGGAATTATGCACACGGGTCACAGCGGGAGGCTCACAATGGGCCTCTAGGGCCAAGGGGTGCTTATTTGTGTCAGTGGATTATTCGATAGTCTGATTAATGGATTTCTTTCTGCCACCAACTTTTTTCCTGTGTCCAACAACAAGCAAGTGTTGTTGTTTTGTTGTTGAGAGGCCAGTCTGAAAAACAGAAACTGCAAAAATTATGCCTGTTTAAGTGGACTGAACAGGCTAATGCATTTTTGAGATTGTTTTTCGAAAAATGTAAAAAAAAAATCTCAAAATAATTAATCTGAATTAAAAATCTTCAATTCTCGCGTTTCATTCATAAGAATCAAGGTTTGTGTTTTGTACACCCTTTTTGCCTTTGATTCATGCGTAAAAAGAAAGAAATGCAATACGATCATAACAAGACGATTGAAAAAAAGAAGAGGAAAAAACTGTTTCTATTTTCCTTTTTATCTGTCAACTGATTTCAAAGCAGATTTGCTTTCCTGCTGAGTACCTATTTCTTCAAACAGGGATTTAGAAAGATTTTCATGTTTCGATTTTTTCTGACTGTCTTCCATCCACAGCGTCAATCTTGGAAATGGATCTGACATTCTTTTTAGAAAATTTCATTAAAAAAAGACGTTGCGTGCCTTTACTATTTAGAAAAGCAGCCAAACGGATTTGTTCGATATGGTTGCTGCTAGTATCCTCAATATTATTATGAATTAAATATTGTATTTAATAAAAGGGCTAAAAGTGCTCTTCGAGACTGTTTTCCTTGGTGCTCCGATGTAAACTTGAGCCTTTTTGAGCAATATTTCCTTAGGATTTTAAGCTCCTGTAAAGCTAGGCATCCTGGATTTCCAAAAAGGATTTCTTCCTTCATCTCGTCTCGGTCGTCCATGCGACCGTCAGACATCATCAGCCTTTTTATTCATTTCTTGAATAAAGGAATTCACTGCTTTCCGCTCTATTCCTCCTCTTCTAACGTGTTTACGATGACAACGACGCAATGACGAGCGAGAGACCAAATGATACCCTAAAATGAATTTGTTTTTAACGAAGTATGCGATACAGATGTAATGTGTTTGGGACGACGACTTGCATCCCAGTTGATGTGGTTTGACGTTTTGGATATTGTGTGAGTGAATGAAGGAGAGAGGAAAATATTTTTTAAAGCTAAACTCTCGCACTGATTATTTCACGAAACACGCAGGAGGATGAATATGAAGCCATGGTAAAGGAGGAAGGGTGTGCCAATCATATTTTTAAAACCCTGCATGAAGCCATTTCGATATTTCTACAGTCTGCCAGGGAAGCACACATGTGTGCGTCTTTTCAAAATTCGGGATGTATTTTACGAAAATGCTAGACCTTACAGTATAGGTTTCACTGTTTGTGTTAGAACATACTAAAGGCTTTCCTGGGACCCAATCGGATGCAAAGAATCCTGGACGTCCATTGTGAGGCTCGTTGAATTTCAAATTGACAGAGAATCTTCAATTATTGAAATTGCCAGCATATGTGAATTATGTTAATTATTATTAATTACATATGGAACTTGATAAAGTGATACGAAAGACCATAGAAATGACTATTTCATACTATATGTACTGTGCTATCTGCTATTGGTATTACGTAATATATTTTATGATATCTTACTTGCCCATGTTTGTCTTCATATGTTTGTTTCGCAGTGTACTATTTCGTAAAAGCAAGTCTTACAATGCAATACATTGTACATTTGCATAGATTGGCAAAAATTGAATTCCAGTTCTAACCCCTCCATGGGAACATCATACGCAAGCAAAAAGCAATTTTGCTTATTAGCTGTCCATCAGGTATTCCAAACAAAATGAACTCTCTGAGGAAATCATGAATATGCCCTGTCAGAAAATTCAAATCAATCCACCCATCCATTTATCACTGCTTCATGTTGGTGCTTGAGTGTATGCACAATCAGAATATAAACATATTCAAATACATATTGATTCTAAAACCCCAAGTATGAGTATTCGTCTACCATCGTCAATTTCAGTGTCCAATCAGGGAGGGAACCCCATTCGGTGCTCTAAAATTTACAGAATTTATTCCCTGATTTCAGGGTTTTTAGATTTCATAATTACAAGCATATCGGAGTAAAACCACAAAAGAATTGGCCAAATTAAAACAGGTATTATCAATAATTGGTACACAGACTTTCTTCCTACTGGGTATGTATCATGTTGTATAAAAGTGTAAGATTTCAATGTTGTGAAATCACACATGCGACTTATGCAACAGTATAAAAACACACTTTCCTTTTGATATGAAGCTACAAACTTTCCTAAGTTTCATCTTATGGTGAATAAGTTCAAACTTATCTCGATGTACAAATTCACTAATTTGACAACTATTGAGTTTCTAATTCATGTTCAAATTTACAAAAAAAAAAGTTTTAAGGATAGAGTATTTCAATTTCACGATTCAGCATTTATGGATTTCATCTTTTGATTTCCCTCTCTTTTTTAAGGATCCATTTAAGCTGAGAAAGATCTTGTCAGACAGAGAATAGAACGAAAAATCGTAATAAAAAACCTTTCGATTTTACCGTAAACTATTCCAGTAAAAAAAATCGTTATAAACTTGGTAAGAGGGCTTCAAATTCCAAAAAATAGTCCTCCTGGAATAGAACGATCGCGTACACGTTGCTACACTTCAGTTGCCTGTCCAGTTAGATCTGTTATTTCCATTGTGTGCTTTTTCCTGCCGACCTTGTTATTTTCGAGAAACTCTTCGAAGTTTCTTTATCCTCTTCTTTTCTACATTATTGGATTGCATCAAGGCGTTAGTTGTAATGCAGCTGCTCCTCGATAGCAAAGGGAAACTCCGTAAAATTTTTTGGACCGAATACGATCAACTTTACTGGACTCGGCTTTCACCTCAGTTGAGTTGTTTCTTCCGTTGACGGACATAATATAGACAGCAAATAGAGAGTTTTCTGTCCAGAAAAGAATAATCTATCATCGTCTATCTACTCAGAGACCATCCACTTGTACTCCACTCACAGTTGATCCACTAGTTCGGGAACTCATACGTTTTACATACATGCTTCCTTTTTCCTCGCCTCTTACTTCAAGTGCTATGTCCGTTGTTGGACAATATCCCTGTCTAAGTCTAGCTTACAACTCAAACCAACATCCAATCCAAAAATGTCTTTTTCCGACCCTTTCATCTCTTCTTCTGTCATATCATTTAACAACAAAATACATTAAACTTAAAGAGTCAGAAGATGAGACACAAAAATGGAATTGTGTTCCTTATTACGTTCTCCCTAACATTCCCACTTCACTGATACCGTGTTGTTCATGGTTGTAGAAGTTTTACTGGGATCGCGCATTACAAAACGTATCCAAAGTATTCCATTCGCCTGTCTGTCCATCCAAACTGTCATCTTCATACTTTGCCTGAAACGCCTGTCATATAATTATGGCGTGCAAGAGCTCGAACAAAGTCTTGTATGGAAAAAGTTTACACTTTCGTTTCCTCAACTACTTTCTACAACATACAACCAGAATCACACGGAAATTCTCCGTGTCCAATACCCTTATAGAATACGAGCATTCCATCGAAAAAATCACCGTTTCTCCCTGGCAGCTAAAAATATGTAAAAAATAAAATTTTTGAAATGTCATAAACTCTGTGCAGAAGTTGTTCATCTTAATTTGTCATTGCAACAAATCTTCATTATTTCGAAAGAATTGCTCGTGTAATCTACAGTGTTGATGGAAAGCCTAGAAACTAAAAATGTATTTTTTCTGGTTATCTTAGCTCGTACACATTATAGTTATTCAGGTCTGCGCCAAAACACAAAATCAGCGGAAATAAGTCCACTTTAAAGCATTCCTCCATCGTTCTATCAAATTTATGATTTTTTGATTTTATAAACAAAATGCTAAACATACTAAGTTATCTATTTTGTTTTTAAATTTTATGTGCTCTTATATCTTCTTTTTTTACAAAAAGCATCTATAGTTTCTTTTACATATAATTACAGTGCCAATGACTGCTGGCTACGTTGTGCTGATATGTACTTCTTTTCTCCAGTTTTCATTCCTAAATGGACTTAAGGAAAAGGCACACGACTTGTAATATTCGTCGATGATGATGATGCCAAAAGAAGTAACAACTTGAGCAGAATAATTCAGCCATCAACAGGACAAGAAACGATTAATCTTTGTCCATTTCTCACACTTTATGAGAAAATTTTCCCCTCTTTATGAAACACAGCAACTGGCGTCCATTTAGATAGCTTGTGTACACACACGTCTCAGCTCCAGCAGCGTATTATTATAATATGTGTATGTTCCGGAAAAAGAACATAGAAATAACATCCACTACTTTTTTGCTACTTCTGCCACCATCATTGGCGTTATCGGGGCATTACATTTTGTTGTTCAAGTTGAAGTGGCAGTATAGCATAAAGAGAAAATTGGTTTGCCGAAACAAGCAGCGAAAAGAAAAAAGACGAAGAAAGCAGCTGCTGGATGAGCAAAGTTTTGTGTAGTTATAGATGCATACAGTACGTCACGCTCTGTCCGTTTTTTTGTGCTCATAATAACATGTTATTTTAGAAAGGATGAAAGCAAAGCCTGGTCCAATTTTTTTCTCTTTTCCCTTCCTCCTCTTCCTGTCTTTTATAGTAAACTACCATTTACTTTCAAAAGGTTTCTTACATGTGCTGCTTTATGTAAGACGTTTCATACATAGCTATGTATGTACATTACCAATGAAGTGTAAAAGATTCTTACCTTTATAAGATATTTTTACCACAACAAATTCACACTAGTTGGAGTTATTATTTATTCGAGTGAAAATAAAATAGATTTTCTATACGGCTTTTGAAGTTGTCTGTACTTATTTCCGATTTTTTTCAAAAGTGAAAGCTGAAAATCTCATTCAATGATGTTAACATAGAGGAAAGTAAAAAGAAACAAGTTTAGATGTTAAACTAAAGACGGAGAAAGGAAAAGTTGTGATGTACAGTAGGGTAGATTTTCCTGATGAAAAGTTTATTCCAAGAATAATCACCAAAAAACGTAAGAAGGCGTTAAGAACCTTGATGGTCGGTCGGGCTTCAAAATATCAAACAATACGTTTTAAGTCAGAAAAAATAGTAGCGGTGTTACTTACTGAGATTGACAATATATAAAAATCCAATAAAAAACGCTTATATACGATTCTCAAAAGTAGCGAAAGGGGTTTGCATGATCTTCATGACTCGATCTTCTTTGGATGATCTGCAAGATACGTTAAAACACAACATGGAAGATTCGCTTCAAGATGCGCTATGGAGCAGCAAACAAACAAAATTTTCAAGATGTATGAATCATACACCATGCGACCAATTTTTTTGGAACTTGACAACAGGAAATTTATTGAGCAGCCAAACATGTGTGCTAAATTTAAGTTCTGTACGTCAAAGCGTTTCTGATATTTCGCGATAACACACAGGCAGACAGTAAGATAGTCACACGAGACAATTTTAGAAAGTAGCTTTCGCTACTTAGTAGTTAGTCCAATAGATTTATTTATTCTATGTATCCGTCTAATGTTAGTCCTTGAGTATGATGGAATAGGTGGTGTGCTGAAAGTAGCCCTCAAAACTTGTTTTCATACTTAAGTAAAACCATTATAAAAACTAAAACAATGAGACTTTATTTTTGGAAAATCAGAAGCTTATATCAAAAGCCGTACCAAATAAAACTGTTATTTCCTAATAAAGAAAAGAGACTAAAAAATACCAACTGTTTATCTTTAGTGCAAGTATCAACATACCCCAGGGGCTAACTATTTCAATTTACATACTTACAATTCGAAATAATAAAGCTTCATGAACTTATAACAAAACAGCTCATGTAATCAATGTCGGGACAGCGAAATGGGCTGACTCAAAGTTACTTCAGAAAATATTTATTAAATCGTGTAACCAACAAAGGCCCGTTAGAAAATGCATACCACACTAAATCAGTGCAAGTAAGCATCAATCTATTAATAATGGTAAAGTGTGTATGAGAACGAGCCAAAAAGGTCATAAATTATCTGAGCTTGTCTTTAAAACTGTATGTCTATATGCATACACGGCCATATGATTATGGCACAGTAAAAGACTTTTTCATACTTGTCTCCTCGGCTTGCCTATTATTTGAGCTGTTCGCTTTTTTTTGAATAGGCTCTTTGGCTTGTCTGTATGTGAGTCAAGTCAACTTATGAAAGGCGAAAAATATATTACACATCAGTCATCATCGTGATGGTTATTGAGAACACAAAAACGGAAAGTATCCGTTCCATCTACGGGCTGTATGTTTTAGAACATATTTTTCAAACACCCTTTAGCAATGTTACATGGTACATAAAGACATGGACATGTCCTCATACTTTCCAGATTCCAAAGCTTCAGACGGTTTTGTTGGGTTTCTTCACCGTTTTCGATATTTCCGTAAAGAACACAAACACATGGGGTTCGATACGTTCTATTGAAGTCCAATACGTTTTTTTCTCTTGTAGTTGTCCGTTTGTCCAATCATTGTGTGTATGTGTGAATACTAAGAAATCATATATTAATAGTTTGAAGTGAGCACAAAAGCGGATAAACAGAGTTAAGCAGCAGGAGAGGAAGAGCATCTTTACCTCTTGAATGTGTATCAAAAATCATTAATCTTCCTGAAAAGTAGCCAAAAATGAGCATCACAGAAAGAGCTAATGCGAACGTAGAAGATTTTTCTTTCCAGGAAGGAACCAACAGTGAGGCAAAAAATGATACAACTGTTCATATCCTACCGGTAGTCTGTCCGATCTGTGTCTGCGTAAGATGAAAAAAAAAATTTGGAGCAGATTATTACAAGATTCGGTCAATCATGTTTGCTGCTTAGGAACAATGGAAGGATTGCTACTTTATACGTAGTTTGGCTTACATTCTCGCGTCAGCTTTTGAAATTGATGTCTAATGTGCATTTCATTTGCAATATACACAATAACTGACAGTGCCTACGTGTCAGTGTGAGGTTTGAAGTAGTAGTTTGGGTATGTATTATGATATTTTAACCATAATCAATAATGGTCGTGGATTTTAGAAATCTCCCAGCCAGTCGAGTATGAAACATTCGTGTCCGGTTTATTTTTCTGCATGTACATGGTGTAAAATTAATGATGCAAGGTAGAAATTTCAGCAATCCCAAGTTAAGAATTCAGCTTTCCCGAAATTTTATCATACGAATTTTCCAGCGGACGCGTACAAAGTAGATTTGGCTTCAAGGTGAAAAAGTGAATTACGCAAATCCAAAAGAGCTGGAGGAAATGGAAAAGGAAGACCTCCAGTGCACTACGAAAGTGATCTCACGCAGCGACAAATCACCACGAAACGACCTTTTGATAAATTGATGGTTGGTTAGTGCATTATCTATGCGTAGGTAGTAGATAAATATAGTTAAAAGGACACACAAGACAATGTGTAAGGATATATGTATAGTAAAAGTCACGCTGGATGGCAAGTCAACCCTTCTTGTTCTTCCCGTATTGCTGGATGGTATTGAAGCTAAGTTTGATTTGGGTTAGAGTCACACTATTCGCGTTGTTTTTATAAAGCATTTTTGTTTATAGCGTGTGATGAAATTCATACAGGTGAGTTATACGCTACCACATGAGTCAGTAAACTTTTGATGTTCCCTTGCATCTGATTTGAAACGGTAATAAAATTCATACTGTGCTTTCAGTGAACACACTTGCGGCCTCGAGTAAATGTAGACAATGCATAGGTAAAGTACTAAATGTATGTCTTCAAAATAAAAGATCTTTTACGTCATGTAGAAATGAACTTTTGTGACGTAATAAAACGTTAACAGTAGATATCAAGAATATTATCATATAGTTTTATTATTTTAAACCATAAAGAGCAGCCACAAATGACCCAGATATTTTCATGACAGCTACATATTATTAGAGATTTTTTTTGTGAACTGTTGAAACTGCTCTTGTGATTAGTATGGTATTATTTAGATTGTGCAAATGATTGAACCCTGGTTTTACGCATGATTCTATTTGAATTAGACTCGAAATACCTTGTTATGAATTTAAAAGAGTTGCCGAGACGAAGTCATTACTGCTTGTTAGATACGTATTTTCAACCAAAGTTTTCATGACTCATCCTGATGATAGGTAAAATTTTTCTCTTTGCAGTTTCTCATTATGAAACCTAATGCAACCTGTATTTCTCGACTAACTAAGATGTTACCACATAGCACGGGCGGCAGCATGTTCATGTCATGAATATGTTCTTTTTCACAAATCAGAGCCACAGATTATAAACACATTCCTTAAACAAAGCTTTTCCTATTCCGTTTTACCACCGCCGTGTTTTCCTACAATTCAAAGTGTGTATCTGTCATTCAATGTTGACTCAGCAATTTTTTTCAATAGCCGAAATGAAAACTTTCCTGCAAAAGCTGCAAGTAACAATAATAACACTAATAATAATAATCGTCAATTTCTATTCATGTTCAAAAAGGAATACAAATATCACACAACAGAAAAATGAGCGCTGAATGCTGAGTAGTAGAAAAAGCAGATAAACGAAGTGAGAAAATAAAAAGATGGAGAAAATGACTGTATCTATATCTGGCTCTCATGCAGCGATACTGCATATTATTACTATTATTACACTCATTATCGTTGGTCACTTTCGTGCAGTAACATTCTATTTATGTGTAGCATTTTGCTTCTCAGAAGCTAAAAAGAAGCATTTATATTTCAACTTGTTGAAATCAAACATTTTTTCAAAGCAGAGAATCAAACACTGGCAATAATAAGTTTACAAGAACCACCTCAGAAAATTATTTTGATTCAAGAAAAGACCGAAATGCACGGTCACTGTATGCATTATGGACGTATTTAAGTAAGTGGTACGGTGACACTTATCACTTATACATTGTATGCTTATTTCGTCATTCTCGCAATCATCTATATGGGCTTGTACCACCGACTAAAATACTCTGTCATCAAGTTCTCTCCATTAGTATTCCCTTAAAACCCGCCGTGCAGCCATTTGTAAGTTAAAAAGCAGTAAGCATAATAATAAATATTGTAATGAAAGCACAATGAGTGTATTCAGGATAAACATTGTGGTATGGTGAACAAGGGCAATAAAAGACGCCAAGCATGGAAGAAAAGAGCAACAGACAGAGAGCAGCCGATTTCATTTCTGACAAAATTCTGGTGACTGAATAACAAGAAAATGCCAAATTACATTACCATAATTTCAATTACAAGAAACGAGTTTGTATTATGCAATACCACTATAACAGGAGGATTGACCGTTCCTTCTCATTCCTTTTTATGGATAGAATGTGTCCCCATCAGCGCCAAAATTGCAGCAAGTGGAAGTAATTAGTATTGTGATTCAGTTTCGCCTCCATCAACAATGGCAAATGTGCATATAGAAGTTTATTCTGTCATCACAATTAGTTTTTTTTAAACACCGTTGTACCAAGAAGGAGGCTGTTACTAAAACTTATAAAGAGTTACTGAAATTATTGAATACAAAAATTGGCAGCTATTTTTGGAGATTGATAATGTTACAATGTGCAACCAGCATAATAAACCAAGATGGGACAGATGTGCTGGCCTAATGCACAAATATTTTGGAGAGCCACTGATTTTTTAAAAGTTATTTTTATTTCAAAAGGGGTTTGTCTAACGCATGATGACTACGATAGACACATGTGTAAATGTTTTTTCTCTATGAATGCCCATTTGCATTGGTTAAAATCTACAATTCTCTAAAACAAATGTTAACCCGAATTTCTACTGTATTTCTTAATTAGCAAATAAATACATTGTAGTTTTGCAGCAGGCTTAACTATCCAACTTTCGTCAACATTACTTTCATAGCGTACTATCAGTTTCCTCCCGATAGCACGTTTGCGTGTCTTTTGTACCTAGTAATCATATAAGGATACTATCAAGACCGCCCTCCATTCTTTTTGGTAGCTATTTGAAGTATCAAAGAATTTTCACCATCATCAATGCGTTCATTATTTATTTTCTCTTTTGAGGGAAGTGATCTTGCATCTAGCATTCCTACTAGAAGACATTGACAAGGCATAACATCCAATAGCGAGAACAATACAGCAAAATAAATGTACAGAACGAAATTAATACTTGCACTAGTCAACAATATTTCGTGCTTTTCACAGGTACTCTGTATAAGTTGCATAAAGTTACTCGAGTACATGACTGAGTATTATTATGGGCAGTAACATTCATTGAAAATATGATGAGTAGGTGTGCACGTCACGTCACTCATCATCACCATCATTTCACGCAGGGTACTCCATATTACTTTATTTCGTTCGAATCGAAATCTAAGAAGCTCATGCACGACCATCGCCGCTTTGTACCATTCATATGATGTGCAATTCTCATATCCGTACAGTCCATTCAAAAACAAAATTCGTATTTCCCATCTTGTCGTGATTTCACCTTTGTGTTACATGTTTGAAATTCTCGTATTTGAGCTCATTTCCTTCCGTTTTTCGTGTTAATTATTATCATAATGTTGTTCTAACATGCGATCAAAACTTTACATGAAGGGTAATTAATTGTTCATTCAGCAGAGCATACGCTATGGGCTGGTTATAGTTCTGCGATAGCACAATCATAAATTGAATCAACCATAATGTAGCAATATTTAAAAAAATATTGCAAGAAATTCCATTTGTTGGTTTGGATTTTCAAAACTTTATTTTTGATGCTCAAAGATGTTCAAATGAACCGACAAATCATTATACAACGAACCATCGTTTCTACTCCAAAAAGGTCCTTATGTGATAGACGCAAGCGAAGAAAGTTTTGGGTGCAGTGAGAGAAATCAGAAAAAAACCAAACAAAAAATCTCAAAAAATCATTATTCTTTCTTCTTTGAATGTCTCCTTTAAAACGACATGCGAGTAAAAAAATGCCACACAGGCTCCCGATACATAAGTCAAGTAAAAAACGATAAAATTTATGATCAGTCAGAGTCAGAGTTGACATGCGTGTGAGTAGTGAGCTCACTTTCGGCAGCATTGTCGGCTTCAAAAACACTTTCATAATGTTCACTCAACCCGTCACCGTGCGCTTCACATAATTTAATGAATACGTCTTTTATCAAATGCAGTATTTATTCATTTTCTGGTGTCCTCTGTAACAAGAATTGGAGCCATTCCTATAATTAGCTGTGTATACTACTTATTATTGTTCCTATGAACTCTTAAATGCTAAACCTTATATCTGATTTGAAGAATTTATTAATTGGGATCCTAAACTATGTTTTATTGAGCTGATTGTCTGGGCTTAGCTGTGTATTCATCATAAATTGGTTAGAAATTTTCTAATTTTGTAAACTTGTATAATCCCAATCTCTGTTTTTTCAGTGAGTTAAAAATTTGCATTGATTTTGAATGATATAATGTTAATTTTCATCAAAGTCTGAGACAACTAGTGTCAACAATTTTGCTTCACTTGTGTCAGAAATCAGTTAAAAAGCTACTTACTCCATTCTATTTGAAACCGGTTGGGCTTATTTCTCATTATTCAAAGGAATTCGTATCGGCACTCCGCCTTTTATTTGTTAGCTATGAATTTAATGATGTATGGCGACTAAAAATAACGCTTTACATCTCTAAGATTTTCTACAGTAGTTGATATGCATTACCATGGCTGTCGGTAGTGCTAGCAGGGCTCCTAAACGCAACTGTCTTTTGATGTATGAAACAGACAAGTTTGGAAGAGATAAGTCATAAGTGTGGGGATATTGTGATGGTAAAGTAAGACTATTTAAGGATGATGTGGCACATAAAAAAGAAAGAAAAGAGCGATGGTGTTGTGTGAAAAGTGGTAGTTTATGATGATTTATAATCGTCAAGAGTCTCTTAATTTTCTTCCAATTTATCAACGCACACAACGTCAGTAATGTGTCGGTGAGCTGTGTGATGATGATGTGTGACGTGATGGCTCATATCTATAGAGAATAATGACGATGATCTACATTATACAGAATATTACAATACAAAAGAAGATGCATCAACACATTTTCACACCGCATTATTGTTTACAATAGCAGGCAACCGAGCCGCCGAGGCATTCATCAACTTGATGTATGAATTTGTACTTTCTGCATGCAACCAGCGCTGCGTGTTCTGTTTAATCATTTCATTCTTTAAATTTACGCCGAATCAAGTGATAATCCCTAAACTTTATGAAGTCTTTGTGCTACTACTTTATCAATTACTACTTTATACATAATTTGAGACACTCAACTCAAAAATACCATAAGGGGAAAAAGTTCATGGATTCTCGCACTTGTTCAAACGATAAAGCCGATTTACAGAATAAATATTGATCTCCTATCAATTTTTTTGAATCAGAAAAATATCTAAAATAATTCCGAGTAACATCGTGATGGACAAGTTGTTACAATTTGGAGGAAAAACGACGCGACTCAGCATATGACAATATCCGTCGCCTACGGAAAATGTTGTTTTTCTATAGGTAATACCCCAAAATACATAATACAGTGAGGGCCAGACGGCCAAAACTAGCCGTTTTTCGGCTTGTTTTGGCGGGGCTAGTTATGGCCGTAAAAGGCTAGTTTTGGCCGTCAAAACAGCTTTTTAACTTATAACCAGCCCGTTACACACCGAACCCTTTAAGTAGCGAAAGCCCCATGCACCTCGTACAATGTACAAAAATACCCTTACCCTGAGAACCATGAACACAAATACCCATACCCCGAGAACCATGAACACA
>VICI01001260.1:0-24234 GCA_019593645.1 Akabosia matsudoensis | reverse complement strand
AAAAATTGTTAAGATGAAGTTAAACAATCGCAGCGGCAAAAAATTTCCACTTTAGGTTTCCGGTAACAGTACACGGGCAAACTTACGTTTTCAATGCATAATTCATGAAAACGATATCCAGATTGCGAAAGATATGATATCCACGTTGATATTATATTGAAGAAAATGAGATCGACGATTATCACGACGCAAAAGAGTAGAGCTTACATAAATTAGGAATCAGAAACTAAATGGATTGTTGTCATGGAATTCGCGCGGTTTTGAAATAGGACAAAAGCAATCCACGATATTATTAGGAGTACAACTAAACTTCCGTTTAGTAAATTATCCTACCAAAATCTTTATAAACGGGTACTTTTTAAGGCTTGAGAGAAAATTTCGGGATTATCTACACTGTCCGACATTTAATATATTCATTGATGCTTTTAAAAGTTTCCTATTACTTTCCTCCTATAACTTACTGAAATCTATCAAATTTACATGCAAATAACAAATTGGGATAGTTTCAAATTCTATTTAATTTATTTACAACTTCTGTAATCAAAAAGAGCTATAACATGGTGATCGTATAAGCTACTGCATAGTAAATTTTATCAAATAGGGAATCGTATTTTCACATTGAATTTTCTATTTTATACTCAAATCAAATCCAATTTTGGAAGAGTTATGAGTTATTCATAATCTAGTTGAACATGAATAGATGGAATGAATTATCTGTTTACCTTTCACCACTAAATTTACTTAGTAGCGCACATAACTGTGCAAATGTTTTCGCATATTTGACATTATGATATAACAGATCGATGAAAACACCAGATCTCACCTGTAGGAGAAGTCTATGCTGTAACTCTGTGGATCATTTAATAATAACAAGTGTTGGTTTCCAGTATAACGTGCGGACAGTTCAATTGGAAAGTACAAACTCTACTATTTTTTTTTTTTTTTTATTTATTTTTTTTTTTTTGAATTCATCGATTCGAAAGAAACGCTCTCTAAATCTTCAAAGCTACACTGAAGATACACTACCAAAATTCTTTCATGCCCATTATTATTTCTTCTGTCTAATAATTCACCCCAGTCACGTTGCAAATCAAAGTGAAAGGCTTTCACCTTAGAAATGAAACTTGACATGCATTCCTATTTTCTTCATCCAAGCTGGAATACGCCTGGAAACCAGATTTAGTATCTCAGGTTTATATGCCAAGGGGCTCAACCCGTGATGAATTCCTGATAGGAATTCTAACCTCTAACGTATTTTTCGTTAACATATTACTAGTATTCGGATTCATACTGCAGTTGAAAGATATTGTGCCTTATTTCATAAATCAATGGTGTAGGCAGTTGCCTGCTTTAGATATACAAAATTATAACTCTACGCGCATTTATTCTATCATAAATACAGTTAGCAACGCATAGTATGTCAACATATTCTCCTCTCGAAAAAGTATTTCTTCTTGCTATTTCCATGCTGGCAGGCAAATTCAATGTAGACAAACTGTTTTTTGCTGTTGTCGTGTGAAAACTTAAATTTTCATCTCGGAAGAATATCGGAATTTTTCAGAACAATGATCAGAAACCTAGGCCATTTTGCAGCAACCGGCAACTGACAACCAGGTTTGCCATCGGTTGCCGGTTGCCACAAATAAGGTCTGTTGCCCGGTTGCCTGGCTGCCAGGAAACTGGGTTGGTCACCAGATGCCAGGTTGCCATGAAAAGATCGGTTGCCTGAACATCTCTGCCCGTGTGCACAACTTCATTCACATGTCTAGCTCTGTTTCATGTCAGAAACAGAAAAAATGGCATCGAAAGCGGCAATATTGTGCAGGATTTGTTAACATGGCATTCAAGATAGCAGCCACGGAAAATGAACCGTTGCAACGGTGAAAGAGGTATAACTTGTTTTTAGAATCATTAACTTAAGTTAAAACAAAAAAATAATACAAAGCAAAAATCGCATTGTGGATAAATGCAAAAAAAATCGCATGTTAACGTACGTTTGTGAGATTTGAAACCAGCCCTACAACCTCCAGGCACAACAGCGCGTCACCTTGAAAACCCTACCACATTTGCTAAGGCTGTGAGGCCATGAGAATAGGGACCCTATATTCAAAAGCGCCTTGGAGAACCTGAGAACAGGGCCCAAAATCAAAAGGCTTTCTAAGGTTGATGTTGCTAACAAGTGTTGGGAATTTCAGCTTGATTGGACAAAAGATGTGCCCTCTAGAGATCAAACATCCGTAGTAATCACGAGATGATAAGCACTCATTGCATTCAGTATGCCTAATAGAAAATGTGCAACTCTCCTCGTGACTTAATTGTTTGCAAGTCTTAAGTCTTTTTAAGTCCTCTTTCTTATCACTGTGCTCCGTTCCTTTTATAGTAGAAGTTAAACTTGTACGTAATGCAAATCTCAGTTTATATTTTAAGGTATATGAACTCATTAATTTGAAATGGTGTTGTTCTTAAGTGCCGTAAATAGTAAAAGCAAATTGTATAAATTTATACTATATAGAGTCATCACAATATATAGTGCCTCAACTCTATTGTTTAGTATTTTCAATTCAGAGAAATGGAGGCGCTCTATCTTTTGAATCCGGTCACATGCAAATCCAAATTTTACATTGTACACGCTCATACCATTTCGAAAAGTGAGACATAGTATGAGTTATGAAAGCTTTTTAAACTCTTTGCGATATTCTTATGCTGAGAGTCACAATCACTCCCTTCTCCCCCTATCCGCCGTTTACAAACCTCTTGAACAGCATTCTTGAAAGTCCACACTTCCAAAAATGAAAAAAGACCTGACGTGTAACATAGACAACATTCCACCGCATTCTGCTAATTGCTTAACTTATTTCCTTTTGTCGAACCCCAAAAACAATTGGCAGCATTAAGCTTGTGCCCGTCTCATTCATTCTTAACAAGTTTTCCGCCTTGAAAGAACATCCACTGCTATTGTTCTTATGCGTTGAAAGAAAAGTTGCGTGGCTATTGTTTCCTTTGTTCTTACTCGACCATTTTACATGAATAAGTAATTAAATGGACAGGCCATAAATAAAACGTAAAAACACTGTAAGATATCAAAATAAATGCCAGTCGACTAGGCCTCCTTACATTCGCACATTTGCTGTCTTCTTTACACAAACAATACCAGCAAAGCTCTCTCTTTTACTTAGAAATGTTATTTTGCGGTGAAAGTTATGAGCAGCTGCTTGGAGCAGCGTGCAGAAGGTCGAGTACTCTTTGTTACTTCAATGAAAAGATTGAGACGTCGAGGGCTATTAGTTTTCGAGAAATGAATAGCCTCACTCTGGTTGAATTGTGGGCAACTAAACTGTGTGCTCTGCCTCTGAAATCAAAAGACTTTTGCATCAAACTCTCAAAAAGGGCTCCCTCCCAGGCATGCCTTTCATTCCGATTTTCTATTAAAACTGCACTTTTCTCTTTGATACTAGTTCACCCAGCAGGGAACAGCTAACTTGACCAAGAAAAATACTTTTTGTCTAGCCATTTACTTATACAAAAAGAAATCCGGATGAAAAATTGTTTCTTCAACGTTCCAAAAGGAGCAAAATGTTTGGAAAAACATGTTTAGATGAAAACAGTGAATAAACCTTAGAAAGCCTTCAAACTTTACCAATTTATCAAAAAATTGGAAGAATTAGCAAGATATTTAAAACTGTAAGGAATTTAAACGCTTAGAAGTTAAAGATACATTTAGTTAAACTTATTTGATGCTCCATAGAATACCACTCATTCATCATTGATTTTTGTTGTTTCATAGAAAATCCATAATTTATATAATACGTTCGACACTTTGTAGATATTGTACGAGTGTCCTCAATAATCAGCCGATTCAAGGTTTTTCTCATGATTTCAAGCCAAATCTTACTTGTACAAAAGAATCAGTATCAATATCCTTTCGACGATTTTTTTAGCTCTAAAAGTCAACTTGGCCCAAATATTATTCTATGTTTACGTTTGTAATGCAACTATACTACTCGCATCCTGCTCCAAGTTTCGCAACGAGTCTAGTTCTAGTTCTCTAGTTTACATTCCATCAAATTGACGAGAAAAACTAATATTTTTAAGGAAAACTTTGTTTGATGTAAGAGACTCTTCCAATTATTTCAAGGGCTTATTCCAGTACGTGAAATACACATATTGAACGCGAATATATACAACACGGTGGAATCTTTTAGAAATACTACGACCCGTTGAAGCATGCTTGTCTTTTTGCGTAACAGCCGAATAAAAGGTTGCTTGCACTGGGAGTTCAATTTCCTCAAATGTCATCACCAGAAGTTACGCAAAACCAAAACAACAATCAACCGGAAATGGTGCAAAAATCCCAATAATTTTACATTTTAACACCTTGAATGACCGATTCTCCATATAAGTCCATTAAAAACAATTCATGGAAATTTTTACTTTCTTATTAGTCATAATTTTTTATACATTGTATATTTTTAATTGATTTAAAGACCATAAACTTTGTATATTCCAGTTAGGAATACCATATGCACGAAAGGCTCTTATCGTTCAGATAACACAAACTTTCATTCATTTTGTAAAACTATTAAAAATAAGCCGACTCTGGTACTTTTTTCTCTTGTAGAGATTTAAGATGAACTGGACACGCACTTTGCTCCTATGGATACATATCTTGGCCATCTTTAATTTCCTGCTGACAAGTTTCTTTCACTTGAATAAAAAAATGTGTGACTTTTCTCACCCATTAATTTATGCTCTTATCTTTTTACGCTTTTTCTCTAATAAATCGCTTTCGTGATTTTTGAACAAGAATAGAAACAAACTCTCACTCTCTTCGCGTTATTTTTCCTTATTTATTGCCATGATCAGCTTACGGCTTTCCTTTCGAATATTCTTTTAGCCCTTGTACGGTCTACATATCTGATTACAGAGGGATTGTAATGGTAATGAACGACTCCAATTGGCGTTCCAATTAATTCAGATCCACATACGTGTGCTGTCTATAAAGGACTGGGCTCCTGCTCTTGAACGTAAATCTTACATTAGAGTGGTATGGCTTTTTTACCTATAATTACCAGTATGACCGGAATTTCTAGATAAATAGATGCACAGAAGGAATTTAAAAGATACTCTTACAGAACACATACCCAATTTGTGGAATGCCAGCAACATTGGACGGACGGTAGCTTGTGAGAATTTTCGTATAGGCAACGCTAGCTTATTTCAGAGTCTGGGGTAATGTAGGACTTCAACCGGAAAGTATAGCGCTGTGAACGAACGTTAAACTTTCTCCGACTCGTAGTTCATATGCGTCAGTCTGTGTTCAGCTCGTGAAGTGAAAACATGTTGATTTGCGAGGGCTCTACTTTTGCCTTAAGTTGGGAGGATGTTGTGCCGAAAACTGAATAATGTCTGTATATCTTTTGGAAGAACCGAGTTGGACCCAGAATACCTAGTTTTCATATAAAGACAAATTTATGAAGGGGGTTTTTCCAGGAAACTTTTCCAAAAATGAGATGTTTACCGCACAGTTTAAGCATGTAAACTGTCGAAAAAACAAAAGTATGGAATTACTGTTTAGTGTGTCTGTGAATGAACATTTTAGCTGTTTTGTGCGGGTTCTGTGACTGGTATATGTGGAATCAGTATTTTCCGCATTTACACAACTGATGAGCAAATCGACAGAAATAGATTCAACCAATTATCCTGGAAAAAATGGACCTTTTAATTGATTAAGTGTTAACAAAAGCACAAGGTATGTAATACCAATATCATAACACATATGCGCAGTGGCGCAGTGCGTAAGTTTTGAGATAAAGCTCGTATATTATTATTTGCAAGTAGGGTTCTTTCCGTTACCTAAGTCACCAAACACGTTTGGCGAATTATGTAGAATAAACCAGAGACGGGACCCATTCTTATCGTCTATTTTGATTCCCATATATTTCCGGAACGCATTACCCAGTTTGGTGGATTTTGAAGACGTGAAAGAGTGTTTTGCATTTTTTAACTTCCGTTTGACGACGTCACTTGCACACACTGGAATTTCGCCAAGTTGTGTCAAACATGGGGTGAAAGCATGGTATGCAAATATTAAAATAATGTCTTGAACAATTTGTTAGATTTGGCGTTAATCCTTGACATTTTCTCGTATATGCTATTTGTATAATGCTCCTAAATGGCATTTATGTCCCCGAAATGATTCCATCGTGTAGATTTCTCGCAATGGAATGCCTGCATAATTTTATACCTATATGTTGACGGAATACACCCACAAAATGGTCCCGAAAACACTCATCCATCTCTATTTAATTATTTCGTCTCAATTATTATTCCATTAGCAGATCAATACTTCCGATATTATTCCTAACAAATTTTCGTATCAACAGTGTTTGGTATTACACTTTTGTGTTGATGTTGTAAATTTGATTTCTACTGAGCCAATGTTCATTAGATAAAATCTCGCATATGTTTTTTACCGGCAATAAAACTTTTTGGACCGTTGGCAAAATGAACCTGAGTAATTCTCCCGACGAAAGTTTACACGAAGTTTTTATTTATTTATTTCAAAGTGGAGTTCACAATTCCTCTCTAGACAGAGGGTTTATTTGGGAAAATGTTTGATCGAAATAGTAGATGTTTCGTAAACGTCAGGGGGCAAATTCAAACTTAATTCAATGTTTTATTAACCCAAGTTTTATTGCATGCAGCTTCTTGAAGAAAAAGTAGTTTAATGTCCCGTAGCATGTGTGTGCAGCTAATGAATAACAATCAATAAATAGCACTACTTTACTAGTGGACGTTCAATATGGAAAAGTATAGTCATCTGTGAGTGCTGTAAATGTCAACAATTTTGGGAGAAAAGACATAAGCACACAAACTAGAAAGAAAAAGGACAATCGTTCCTAGAGAATTTTTACGACGTCGTAAACACAAATAACTCTGGAATAAGAGGAGAAAACAAGTTTTTTATGGGCATAACATAAAAAAATAAACTTCCAGACACGGAATGGATTGTTCCCTTTTATTAGTTTGATTGACGCACTAGAGAGAAAATGATGAATATTTTGAGGTCAGACTGATAAAAATAATAAAAATGCCGGAATGAAGAACAATAAAAGCTTTTAAAGCTATAAAGACGTAGCTGAACAGAAAGAGTCCAGTCAAAAGCTAAAGAAAAAGCTACAGAAAAAGCTTATCAAAAAAGCTAATGAAAAAACTTAGCAAAAAAGCTAAAGAAAAAGCTAAGGAAAAGAAACTGCATTGAATAGCCCAAGTTGAGAGCTTTCTAATGATATGTAACTCTCCACTTTTCAATGCATAAACGTGAATGTCCTCCGAAATCTTGAGCTCAATGCAAAAGTTTGACCTTTGGTGCCGCTTAACAGTTGTGACAAAAATATAAAACAACCACACCGTTAGTCTGTTCTCAAGAAGGGCTTTCGAATGATACCTCGCACGCCATATCAAAATATAAAAGAAAAAGTTTACCCTTGACCCCGGCCCTTAAGGTCAACCAATTTGGCTCAAAGTCAATAGGAATCTTTCTTATGGTCCAAAGTATCCCTTTGCCAAGTTTGGTGGAAATCGGCCAAAATGTACGGCCTGTCGAGCGCGGACGGACAGACGGACAGACAGACAGACAAACTCATCGATATCATAACTTGCAGAACAAAGTTCAGCTACGTAATAAAGAACCTGGCCACATGGGGATGGCCTTTCGGTTATCGTTACAGCAAAGAAAATGAACCGAGAAATTCTTGTAAGAGAAACTTTTCAACTTTCAATTAAGAAAAAGTTGGTGTTAATTTTGATATCTTCTTTATTTCTATGAAAATGTAGTGCACTCCGAGTATCCGTAAATGTTTCTTGTAATATGTCTGGTTGTCAACCAAGTAAATCAAATCTTAATTCAAGAGGAAACTTTATTTTCCTTAGAAAGTAAGCCAAATATTTGCATTTTCTGAGGCAACACTTCCTCACTTATTCCGCAAACTTTCATTAAAAAGTAATCAAAAATTTCTAGACTAAAAAGTTGTCGAACCGAAAATGCAATTTAACTTATTCAAAACATTACAAAAGTTGTGACTCAAGCAATTTTCAGAGAAAATTATTTTCCACCAAAGCCAAATCCAGGTTAATAGATTATATCATTCAATATGAATTGTAAATTGGTGGAGACCCATATACTTTCTGTATACATGAAGAGGATAGCCAAGCCACAATTTAATTTTCTTGTACTACAAAGCTACTCCTCTATATCTTCATATAAATTTAAAAACTTGTCCTTAAACATTTTAAAATTTTCCAAAAGAACCCCGGAGAAATTATACCGGCGTATAACTCAGCACAAAACTGTCGATTTAACGACCACCACGCAAGAAAGAATATTCGCTTCCAAAGAATAAACAAACAACGGAGGCTTCTCTGTGCAAAAACTACAGCCAGACACTTATTGTATCAATAATAGAAATATCTGTTCAAAAATAAAGAAGTAACGTCGTTAAAACTATCTGTCTTCTACTTCTTCAGATTTGGACGCTTGAAGTTTATCTTGCACAATAAGCAGGGAAAACATAGTCAAGCTGTTTTATAAAATTTCCTGTCACAATAACTATGGTTTTATTTTTTTCGGGTCCATCTAGACGGAGATATAGCTCGAGTTTTTTCGCTAACCAATTTTATTCTAGTAATATTTTCTCCGTTTTTAGCACAATTATTTTTCAATTTTCTAAGTTTTACTATACTTTAATGCCTTTCAGGACATTACGTAATGAATATACGCATGACATCACCAGTTTCTTCCATATGTTGTACACGTTTGAGTCGAAATGGTTGTTCTCCAGCTTGCTTACGCTTTCACTCAAAAGATCACATGAAACTCAAGCACGGCATGTATTATCTTCCAGTTTTGCCAGCGGCTCTAAGTGGCTCTTATCTTTATTAAAAAATATTGCTATTGCTGAGGTTCGCACAAATTTATTATTGCTCCGGAACAAACCGATCGCGTGTCTACCTGTTAGAGAAAGTAAGATAAGAAAGCGACTATTCGGGTCATGGCTATGCCGATAGAACCCTTACCCTAAAAGCACAGTAGGCGAAAACAAAAGTGAAATAAGTTTCCAAACATCCCCTGAAATATGCAAAGGTAAAGTAGAAATGTAGGTGCAAAGCAACTTAAAATAAAATATTCATGAAGAGACGGAATGAAAATTTGTAAGATCGCTTTTGCAGTGAAATTTCGCTATTGATTTATGTACCAATTTTCTTGTATTTTGGGCTTTCCCTCGCTTGCGGAAAATTAAATTGATATTTCCAATACGAGTCCCAAAATGACCGTAAAAAGTTGGGCAGCTTTTTTAACTCTTAAAAACAGTAAGACGTTTTTGTGAAAATTTTGTGAAAGAAATATGGTCACTGGAGCTAAACAGGGCATGTTACCTGGGTATCTTCTGTTTAGTAGGAGAAACGATTGCCAGGTTGAATGCATCAATAGATAAAACTGTCTTTAGAAAAAGTACGGACAAAACGATAAAATGCGGGAATGTTTTGCACTAATTACTCAAGTCATCCCTTGGGAAATTTTCGCAGGCAGGTAGTAAAGCACTCCCAGTCCTCCCACAACTCACACTATCGCTAACCGGATTAGTAGATTGCAAAAATACAACAAATAAACATGATGAATATGGGTACATGCATCTGTATTGTTGGAACATCAACATTAATGTTCTATATTGAGCTATGGCCTAAGAACTTGAATGATTTATGTTATAAATTGTTTAAATCTTGTATTGTCTATATTACAATCTGTTAATATGCAATGTTAATCTTAAAAACTGGTACTTTTCAAATCTAAGAATGAGTTTAATAGCATGTATGGACCCATTATGCATGTAGGTTCTGGCACCAAGCAGTAAACCAGTTCTTATGCATATACGGTCATCAACCAGGTATCCGATCGTTCAATGTTTAACTCCTCCTGCTTTTCACTTCGAAAATCACCATAAACTTTTTTAAAAGTACGGTGTACTCAAACCAGAGAATGAAAAAATGCCGACGACCTACAACAGAGATAAATCTGCATAAAGTGCATTAATTGGCTTTTTTCTATTATCATGCAAATCTTTGAAGAAAAACAGGAAACGGTCACACATCTAATATGTGTACTATAAACCTTGGCTGCACATAACAGCAGGAAAAATATAAATATGAAATAGCTTTGGGACCGTTTCATTTATTAGGTAGCGAAAGCTGCTTTATAAATCGTATAAGTGCTGTCTGTCTGTCTGTCTCTCTGTTCGTCCGTCTGTTATCGCGAAATCTCAGAAACGCTTACAGACTTGAGACTTGGCACACTCGTTTGCCTCATGAAGAGCATGCTTGGCACACAGTTTCAAACAAATCGGCCACACCGTTTTCCTGATAATCACTCATTACTACTACATTAGTGCAGTGTGTCATGTTGCACAATCGTAGTCCTTGGTGTTGCACTATCGTAGTGCAGCTCAAGGCTTTCGCTACTTTGCAAGTGTGTACAACCGCCCTGGTTTTTTCTTGAAATATTTGCATGATAATAGAAAAAAGCAAATTAGTACACCTTATGCAGAATTATCTCTGCTGTAAGTCGTCGGCATTTTTTCATTCTCTGACTTGAGCCCACTGTAATTAAAACGACGTCTCGTAAGTATAAGAATTTTCTTTGTTTAAGTCAAAGAAGTTTCATGAAGCTCAACTAGGCCTTTCTGCAGATAAATAGCCAAGTTGCCAGACTGTTTGATAACACGCATGCAGCTACAATTGCGTTCTGTGTTTCTCTTTCGCTATTTTACCGTTTGTCTTTCTCTAGAGAAGAACGAAACATAGCGTGATTTTCTCTATTTTAAAGAAACTTTCTTTCAAAAAGTCACGTCTCAAGGGTGCGTGTACAAACGAAATTGGCAAATATTTTTATAGTTCTACTTTCGCTACGAATCCTGCCAGTCAATCAACTTGATTGAGCACTGCCGATAAACTTTGGGGTGTACAATACAAACTTCGGTATAAACATTTTCTTTTTTGTCTTTGAGCAGCATGACGGGAAATTTTCCTAACCGAATTGTTTTTCACTATTGGTTTTCTCATTTGCCAAAATTGAATTTTTTTGCTTGCCTCTTGAATTGCATAAATTGGGAGAAAGACTGAAACGTGCAAGACCTCAAGCATGACTGCTTTTTCCCTGTGCGGGTTGTTCGAAGCAAAATGGTCAAGTGATTTTGGCACAAAGAAAAACAACACTCTGTTTTGGACATGATGTTATGGTTGCTTTTGACATGTGAAACTAATGTCTGTTTACTTAATAACAATGTGAACAACTATTGTGATGACTATTAATTACAGCTCAGAAAAAAAGACCAAAATGATTTCTTCTCACATGGTCGTATCCTTGTTCTCTGGTATCCTTGAAATCGAGAAAATGTCTTTCCATCTGCTATGCTGCAAACGGAGGAAAATAAACCCGAACACATAAACTTATATGTTTGTACCTCCAAGATCTATGATCAGCTGTTCCGTTTTCCCTCGAGTGAAAGTAGTGAATTTTTATGATATGTGAAATCGAACGGAAGCAATGTCCCAAATTTTACACAGGTTTTATGTTTTCTGTATTTCCAAGGAAATTTGCACCGGAATGCTTAACGTGAACGACTGACAGGACGTGGATTAAACAGATGCTAGATGTATGTGTTTCCGGAAAGAATTCTGAACAACATTTTTGAAATAAAACATGAAGTTGAGTTTCAATTCAACCCTAAACCTTCAAGTGGAGTGAAAGTAGGAGAAAGTGGATAAACTGTTTAAGCAGGAGCAAACCATTTGCCCAGTACTATATAGTGTCTTGTGTACATTGTGTTGGGAGTTTGATTGTCTCAGGATCTTCCATGGAAAATTTTCCCTGCAGGATAATGATGGATGAGTGGATTTGCCAATCTAAGCTGTCCGTTGTCTTCGTCTCAGCGAGCCTCGTCACCTCCCAGATAGTTGCATTTGGGATGCACGTAAGCTCATACAAAAACTGCGTTTCTATATATGTAGTAACTCAGAAGTAAGAACTCTTACAAGTTCGTTGTGTCGACAAGTCAAAATAGAATTCGTTTGAGATATAAGAGACTAGATGGAGAAAAGGAATTCGTTTTTCTAAACTGGGAGAAATATTCAATACTGCACCAGAGCGATAAAATTCAGCACACAATCTTTTCACTTAGTTTTCAATCATGTTTTCAAGCATTAAGTGATATTTAGATGCATTGTTCAGATTTTCACGAAAAAGTAGGAGATCGGACTTCGAATCTTCTCTGCTTTCTTCTAGGGCCAGACGTGCATTTTAAGAAACTTTTCTGGGATCCTAATGTTTGCCTTAAAATTGTTTTGCATGACGCATTTCGCACCACTTTTAACGGAAAATTTGGCAAATGCAAATCTTTCTAATTACGATTGCTACTAGTGCAGAAGAGTCTCAAGGGGAGAGGACCCGGTTACTACGATGCCATTGGGTAAAACTACTAAAATGCGGACATCGCGAGTATTCTCTTAGAGGTGTTTTGCTCTGTATAATGACAAGAAGGCCTTTTCCAGTTGAGCAAGATCATTTTCTTACTCATACATGCATACTAAACAGCTCATTGCCAAACCAACTGGGAACGGAAAGCCTTGCTTTTATGAACTAGACGAAAGCAAAACGTTTTCCAGTTCCCTCTCAAATGATTATCTAACCTATCCCTTGATCTTAATGATATTTCGTTCAAAATCGAGCCGTAAAATCTCTTCGTGTGTGTAGATATATACGTATGTACTTCGCAATAGAGGGAAAATTTAAATGAGTTATCGGGACGGTAGTAGAGAAAAGTGGAACGCGAAGAGAATGCTAATGGGAGAAATGATTAGATGTTCAATCCAACCATGTAGCTGCGAAACGGTTTTCACACTTTTAGGATGGAAGCCGAAATATTTTTAATCGTAAATATTTTGGCATAAAATATACGATACTAATATTTTACTACTTTCTTTAAAGAAGGGATTCGTTGTACCACGATAACAGTATCAAAGTAAAAGTGCTTTTCCGGCAAAGGTTATAGATAGCGAGAGATGGTTATGTTGACATTCATTCGAGGTAATTTTGATAAGCTTCCGAACAACGTAAGAATAAGCGTATTGAAGACTCCAAGTCAATAACTGGTTCTAAATAACTATAGACAAGACTGTGAAATCGTGTTTTTTGTTTTGAGAGATGCACTTTGAGATATGCGGTTGTGTATGTGCCTCAGATTGGATGTGTGGTGATGGTGGTGGGGGGTTTTGTCAAGAACATGGAGGAAATGGAATTTTCTTGTTGGTCCCGAACAAATTCATTGGAAATTCCTCTAGAGACTGAAGAGAAAAGAAGGAATAGGCTGTCAAGCAACTGTCTACGGAACGAAAAGAAACGAGAGGAAGGAATGCTCATAGAATTTTGAATGGATTATTGGTAGTGTTCAGATTTAGGAATCAGATCTCTCAGGTATTTTCCTATAGTAATAATAAACTAAGACCAAGGAAAATGCCAATAATGGTGAAGAGTGCAAAACAAAAGCATAGGCAGTTTAGGTAAAGTGGAGGCGGCAATCTCGGACTAATATAAAACAAGCCACGTGTCCTAAAGGTGGTGAGAATGGCAGAAGAAGAGAAACGACGACTTTTGTTATTCCAAATATTTTGAAAATGACGTTTTATTATTCCAAATATTTTGAAAATGACGTTTTATTATTCCAAATATTTTGACGAATTTTATTATTATTGTAAATATTTTTTAAATGACAACTTTCATAAAGCTACTTGTCTTTCCTGGGTCGTTAAATACAAAAGGGAAACAATGTTACTAACATCATAAATCAAAATCGACGCTATCATAAACTGGTTCTTTCGCTGTCAACCGATATATCATTTTTGTGCGGCGGAACATACAGTGCATCCAAGATCGAAAGTCCGGTTCTGCCATTTTAAATGTACAGAGTTTTAGGACTTTACCACTTGGACGTCCTATATGTAGGTATATTATTATATTATACTTTCTTTAGTTTCCACTAGGTCTGCACAAACGATGTGTGATAGTGTAAACCTTAACTAGCCAGACGTGGAAAATGGCATCGGTATATGACGCGGGTGGAAATACCTGGTAAACTAGCACAAAGACTTTCTTGCCCAAGCTTGTTGTTTCAGGGCTGAAAAGAGCTTATAGGCCATCCACGTGAAAATGTCCTAAAACTTTTAGCTATAGCACCACTCTAGCACATGCAAGCAGCTCTCACCCAACATTGCACATTTTGCGTTGCTATAGCGGCCGTTCGTCGTGGAAACACAGTACGTGATGTGCAAATGTATCTTCTCAACACAACTGAAAGGAATTTTCAAAACGCCAAATGAGCGAAGGCCTACCAAAGTTGTTATTTTTGGTATTTAAAAATCATGCATCCCTTCCCTTGCCTAAGAGCGTATAAAGTTAATCCAATACATCTGTGTAACAAGATAGAAGTTTTGCTTCGGGTATCTCTCCCTCATTTCAAACATTTCTTCTCTCATTCACACAACAAGACCCGTTTGGCATTCTTAGCACTTTTCTGTTGAGTTATACAAATATCCACCCACACACATTTTATCACTCGGCCAAGAAAATTACATCTTCGTAACTTCATCTTTATGACATAGAAATTGTCGTCAACATCTTTGAGATGATAATCACAAGCGCTCATTTTTTCTCCAATATCCTTTTGTACTTACCAAGGATAGAAATACGTCCAATGAACCTCCCATTTTTTCTCATTAGCGCATCACCACTAGTGTCCCCACTCGTCCCAAAGACAATTTTACGTGTCTACTTAACGAGTCATCTTGAGAGGAGAAATTAGCAGGTCGTTCACTCTAAAACCAAAGATTTTTCTATGCCATGCAAGCGCTAGCGAGACTAAAAGTCTCATAATGGTCTCCGGTCTCCCCATATCATTTCTCATCACTCTCAAATTTTCCCCAAAAAAAAGTATCGCGACGTGAGCTTCGTTCACGAATAGAAGTGGAAAGCCCTCCAACTAGTAAGCATGAGAGGTCACACCCTTGAGAAAAGGGGAGTACAAAAAATTGCCCAGCAATTTATTAGGTTTCCCTTCCTCTATAATAATATTTGTTTTCTAGATGAGACTATAAGCACGTTTTGATCGTAAGTAAACCAAAGGAGTGTTTTGCGTGGCCTTGTTTCTAGATCAAGGCAGACAGAAGGGCTTCGCAATTTTTACTCTGTGTAAATAGACGTCAGCACAGTGTCCTGAACGATTTTAGAAACTTTTGCTGTTGAGGTATGCATTATAGTGTATTGAATTGAATTTGTGTCAAGATGTTGGAAAACCAATCGTCAGCAATCACGTGCTTTTTATTGGAAATATGTTTTAGATAATTGCGTTTGGAATGCTTGCCAAGAAATCTGATTGTTTCCCTGATTAACCAGTCTTGTCTGCTTCAGATGATAAAGATTCGCTTGGAAATAAACTACGACGCATCATAGGAGTAAAAACAAAGCGTAGAAAACCACCAAAGCTTTTTCTCCGAATAAATAAATTTGTAAATGGGTGTTCACCCACGAGGAAATCTTGATGGTAGGTATATTAGAGAAAAAAGGAACGTACACAATAGAGGTACCTTGAGGTTAGGAGTATGTATTAAATGTATTTTCATTTATAAAACTGACTTGTCCTACTGACATTACGAAGGGGGTAACTATGTCCGTACTTACGAGGAGTGAAAAGTGAGGGAGCATGTGTGGCATGATGACATAATAATCCTGCTCAACCTTTGTTGAATGATACAGCCACAGCCTCATAAACACCTGCGCTCACCAGGTGAGAATGGGCCGTTCAACTTGGGATAATAAGTAGGAGAGAGAGAAAGACAAATTTTTAACGGCTTATTCCACGTTAGTGAGCATGTAAAGATGGTCTCTCCCTCACTGGATTTACTTTTCGAGAACAAAAGGAGCAAGAAGCTTGCGAGGAGCATTGCAAGTACACTTGCCATTGTATGTCCTAGTTTTCGGTAGGAAATTTCAATGGGACACATATAAAGTCATGAAAGCGGCTTATAAGTCTTTCTTTTTTGTGTAAAGAAGGCGTTATGGTCGAACAAAAGTTAAATATTCTTTTCTTGAAACTAATTTCGGGTAGAAACCAGGCAAACTCTACGTTTCGTGTCAGTTTATTAGACTGGAATAAAGTTAAAGTATATCACCGGATTTTCTACCAAGCCTACGATAAAAATACTAAAAGTAAATACTTTCAACAAAATACTTTTCCGCCAAATATTGGATTCAAGCAGAACTACGAATACCAAGGCTACAGTCACACCGTTACACTTGATGTAATGTAAGGAACTAAATAAGTAAAACTTTTGTGCAGATACAGTGTAAGGTTACTTCCCGTCGAAAATGTTGACAGATAATCTCAAATAATTCACTTTGTCTCCCAGCTTTCTGAGATTTTACGCAAAGGGCTCGTAGGAAATCTTCTTTCTTATTGGTTTTCTTTTTCTGTCTTCTTTCTTTCTGATAGTAAAGCAATTTTTCTGTCTCAATTTAGATTATCGACAACCATCTGTCTTCTGGGATTTTTAGGAGCACAAATACGTAAACAATGTTGTTCAGTCACGTTCTCTCGTAAAATAACAGTCAAAATTTATTTGCACCTTGAAGCCAATTAAAGAAATAGGGCTCTAAAAGTACTGAAGTAATTTGTTGGCTCGTAAATTGGACGAAACTAGAGCAATCGCAGCCGTATCCTATGGAATGCACAGCTTTTTCCCTAATGCCAAAACTACTTCACTCAGTTGCTTGTGGAAACAGATACGAGCCGAAATCGTAAAACAACGAAGGAACCGAAACATTTGGTTTTGACCAAAACTATGCCTTGGTCACATACTTGCGTCGTTTACATATTACAATTTGAATGCAAATGATTTTAAAACAGGAAACATTAGAATAGGTTGGGGATATTTCGACCGAATTCAATTACGGTTTATATTTTTTCAGCACTTGAAAAACAACAAAGATATAATTCCGAAATAGCCTGCAATTCGTATTTTCGCCAAAGACAAAATCTTTCAGAATTCCATTGTCACTGAGACTAAGCCTTCACAGCGGTCAGGTCTACTGATTTTTATTTTAACCTTTCTTCTTCGCTGCAGCGAATGAAAACAAGACAAAATCAATACAATTCGTGCGTGTTTGGTACATCTCCAGCTCAAGATGAAAGTAGAGCAGGTGAAAGTACTCAACATTCGACAAAACTTTTTTATTTATTTTGTCACTGAGAGACTCAGTTATTTTGCTGATCCCATTGGAAGTATGAAAGTTGTAAAATATTGATGAGATATTCAGTCGAGTCGGAAAAACGAAAAGCTCGCATTTCAGAAGTTAAAAAATAGTCAACATTTTCGCAGCAATGGAGATTGTGGTCCAGAGAAGTCATTAGCAATTTTTTTGTTGGAAAATTTTTAGTAGTATGTGGGGGAAACTTTCATGCTACGTCAAGTCACTAAAAGGAAAATTTCTGCACCCTACTGTAGATGCACAAGTCGATGCCACTGGTTTTCTCAAAATAATATGCAACGCGTTCTCTGCATCACACCAATAGGTTAATGCCATGCGCTGACTGTAAATTGCATGACTGCTGAAATGGCCAGTGGCATCGGCATCAACTTCACTTTTCTTTAATACAAAATTTTCATTTACAAACCAAAACTGTTTGCCCTGATTCACAACTATCAATCGCGAAACTTTGCAACGAATCCGTCTATAAGGATTAACCTGTATCATTTGTATATTGCGTCCAAATATTTGCAAACCAACCTGCGCGCTATCTGGAAATAGTTGAGGGAATTCCTATGTAAAAATATTAGTACGGATGATTTTTTCCGTTTGGGTGCCTTTTCCTCAATTAGGCAATCCGCGTTAAGATGCATGAGCTGAACATGCTCCAAAACCTACTTTTGAGTTTGCTGAATGGGCCCTCTCTCAGACATTAACCAAAACGAAAAAAGTTCACATGGTTACATTCGTTCAGGTTTTCTGAATAAACAGATCACATAAAGAATTCTTGTTTATTGATCTAGGACTCTATGATTGTGTTGTATACACTTACGATAACAGATTTCTCGAAATTAATTAATTACAAGGGGAAAATGCAAAATTATTTTTTACTTTTGCGAAGATAAAATGAAAACTGAAAAATAATTTAACTTCAAATTTCGTTTGTTGCTGTCTTGACGCTAAGCTTGAACATGTTCTTGCAATGTGAAAGCGAAATATCAAAAAGTGAAGTAGTAGCAAGAGAGGCTGTCGCGGTGATACTTTTTTTGGTAAGCTTGCTCGTTGGTTTGTTTATTCATGACATGACAACGCAAAGCTTCCGGGTAGTTTTTCGAGAAAATGAAGACAGCTGAGTGAGTGATGGCTGTGTAGGATGGAATTGTGTTTGACATTTGATGAAGGTGTACGAAGTTGACCCGAAGATTTTCTTGGATGGCGATGAAGACTCAAAATCATGGACCACCCTCTTTGTCAGAAATGATGGAAGATTGTTATTAGTTATACGCTTAATTGAGGTTCGTGTCCAAAAATCTAAAGTGAAGCGGCGAATAGAAAAAGTTCGCTTCTACGACAGGACATATTCATTTTTTGGAGTTTTCGAAAATCTTTGATTTGAAAAAATATGCGAGAACGACTGAACTGGTAAAGGGTTGGTTGGTTGCCTTGGAATCCTCTGAGTTTATGAATGGCTTAATAATTATTAGTAGAAAAGGCAAGCAATAGGAAGCCATTTACCAACATATCTTGGACACTGAGAAAATATCCATGCTACTTATTTTACTAACTGAATTCCGCCGAAACGTTGGGAAACTATTTTTTTTAAAATAAACACTCGTTGCGATTCCTATCTTCATCATTTGATACTAACTGAATTACAATAAGTCAACTATATGTGCTTCCTTAAAATCGGTTGATGCATGAAGGGGATATGTACGGCAATTTAGGTTAAAGGAGAACGATTTTTGCACTTTACATCCAACATCGGTGCAAATTTTGCTTTTTTCAGTTCTAGCCGATAGTAAACACATTCTTCACGAGACGACTGAGGAGACGGCTTTTTGTTAATATTTAATGACCGGCGGATGATTACATTGGTAGTTCATTTTCATCTATGTTTTAAATGTTGCAACGTTTTCCCATAGTAAATTGCACTTGCTAACGCCGGATTGCTCTTGTTCCTGTTCGGGTAGTAGCGACCGTAGAGCCGAGTTAGCAACTAATTCATCAATTTCGTTCCGTTCTTCCCGAGACTTACCTTTCCTTCTTTACAATAGCCTTACATATGAATAGAAAACTTTTCTTGTGAGTTTGTGTGTGTCGTGGAAATGGTTGAGCGACTTTCTTTAATGTTCTATGTACATTCTCCAGCTTTATCGTTTTACATTAAGGACACAGACACACTCGGTCCCTGTTTTGCCACCGATTTACTCCGTGGGTCTTACTTGAATGATCGCATAAGATATTACTCTACTTTCTCCTTACCTTCTCTGATCGATCACAGATGTAAACAAACAGCAAACAGGGGTACTAAAGATAAACTTGCTTGGAAGCAGATTATTTGTGGAAGGGAAAGACGTTTGTAATTTACACTCTACCATTATAGCGAACACATGTTTCATTGTCATTACAGACTTTCCCGCTCCTATTTCTCTGAAAATTTCTAAGCATATTGTGTGTCGTCTACGATCACCATTAGTTTCAGTTGACATTATATTCGCTCTTATGACAGTTTTCTTTTGTAGGATTTTCCTGGAAACCAGTTCCTACAGAATTTTCCTTTCATGGTTAAGTACCATTTTCTTTAAAAGTTTATTCTAAAGAGCCATTTGGATTTTTTGTAACCTGAAGACTCCGTGATCGTTATGCCTATTGCTGCTTAAATTATTGGGAAGGACATACCGCTTTTTATGTTTGTATGAAATCAACAATATCCTAAAAAGCAAACATGAACTCAATACAGCAGACGAATTATTTTCAAAGTTTATTTTTGTTTTATTCTTCTGAGAAATTCTTTTTTGTGAGTTGATAGTTTTTTTTGAAGGCAGAACATGTGCACATATCGTTATCTCCCTTATTTGTACATTTTATTCTTGCGGATGTGGTCCTTGTGTCAGACATCTGACAGTATACATTTTTTTAAACACTGTCTGGAGTGAAACTTGGAGAGAGTAAAGTATGATGCTTTCCAAAACAGGAAAATTTATGTTTTTTTACAAAAACCAAAATACGCAGGGAGGGAACAATTTCAAGATTCAACAACAGTTTTATATCAGGAGAGAAAAAAGGTCATCTATTTTTTACACTTTTGAAAAGAGGAAGTTATGCAAATGTCCTCATTAATTTTCGTTCCACTTTCACAATGGACGACTACATTATTCAAAGTTTCTCCTTTGCAGATGATCAATCACTTTCCCCAGGAAAAATGGACTGAGCGGTGTCGAGTGAAAGGGAAATGAAATTTGCATACAAATAATAAAACCGGGGTTTTGAGGGAATGCAGAGGTTGTGTTATGAAAAAGGTAGCGAAAGGCAAACTAAAAGAAATCTCATTAGTTTCCGCATGGAGTATTTGAAAAGGACTTTGCTATTCGAAATTGTTGTCAATTACAATGGCAAAAATTTGTACAGAGAAAGTTAAAATAGTATGCTCACGAAGGAGCACATCATACCGGCTTGATGGAACGGAAAGTTGGCATGCAGATATTGGAAGTTTCAAAGAACGCCAGGAAAAATAAAATAAAAGTTGTCGTTTTTGGCATCCATTCTAAAAAAAACAACACCCAAAAGAAGGCAACAGCGTAGAAGGGTTTAATTAAAAGCGAATACAGAAAAAAACCGTCGTTATTTCATACAAAGAAAGCTTTGTTTAATAGCGGAAACTGAATCTGGCTGGGGAGAAAAGTTCGCACTCAGCAGAACATAACAGGGAAAGTATCTCCCTAAAAGGGACGATTTCAAAGGATATATCTGCTGGACTCAAACGAAAATCTGCAGCAACAAGATTAAGCTTTTATCATTTGTCGTCCACCCGGAAGTAACTCACGTTTTTTTTAAATCTACAAAAAATGCGTACGTCCGTCCGTACGTTGTACTTGTACTAAACCAACTCTTTGAGATTCGTTGCGACTACCCATAAAGATCGCATCCGTTTACTGAAACTTTTGAATTTCAAGTGTAACACACAAACCGCACCGTATTTGGATAGTGCCGGTTATTTCCTTGACAAAGAGTACCCCTAAGAAACCCATGATTTTTTTTCTTTTTATCATTCATTACAAACTATGATTCCCATCTGCTCCTCGTACTCCATCTTTCGTTTTCGTGTGTCCTTTTGGAGCAAAAATATAAACGACAACGTTACAAAATGAAAAGGGCGAAGAGGCTAGTCTAGAAACTAGAAACCCCATTATATTTGATGCTTTTCGCTATTGAATGTTTCCGACAAGGAATATTCTTACACAATAGACTTTCAAGGGGGTAAGAAAAAGTTGCTCTTTTCTTCCTGCCGTCCATTGTGAACAAGAAAATTGTCAACTTATTTGGCAACAGTAGGATTTAATCGTCAAGGAATATGCAAGCACGCATTCGGCCATGGAAGGGCAAAATATGATACATTTTTTGAGCATATATATGTCGGAACATGGCAGAGACAGGCGATTTCAGAAAAACGGGTTACTTTTTCCCAATAAGTAACTAATATTATTAGAGAGGCTGCTCAGCCTGACAATAAAAGTTTTGCAAATGTAGCGCTGAGTTGAGTCAATAAAATGTCGCACAAAAGATGGTGAAAATTTTTTACAAATGCCGTGTTAGGGGAATAGGCAGCTGAATACAGGAATTCGATTCGATTTTTATGTGACCCTTAGGTCGAATCGCATGCATAGGGACTTGATAAGGTGCACATGCATAGTCTAGCTGCCTATTCGGGTAAGGTTGATGTGAATTGTAGCATAAATGTAACTTCAAGTCATCTTGTAACTTTAGGTCAGCATTGACAAACGGATGAGCAAAGTATTACTTTTATCGATTATGCCAATCTTCCACGAGTCAAGTTTTACAAAATCAAAATAATTTGGTCGCTGGGCAAACATCGTAATGAAAAAATCATGCACAAATCAAATATTTTTTTCTTTTAGAGGCGTTTGGATAATTTTTCCATAGCGACGCATTTCCGAAAAAGAAAGAAAAAAATACTTATTTTGTTAATACAACTTCTTTCTTTTTCATCATCCCTGGGAATTTGTTCGTTGAAAATGCAAAAGTTTGTGGTGTTTCGTTAATGAATGGCTGCATAAAGATATAATAGTTTTCTTTCCTTCTTCGCATTTCCATATGACCAAAAGTAAGGACTTTCACTCGTGCTTATGAAACACGAGACGCCCTTTGATAAGTTTGAAACAACGGAAATCTGAACTTGAGCCTGCTAAAAAAACAAGTGGAAAATTCTGGATTTTTTTTTTAAAAAGTAAGAGAAAATTACACTAAGATAGGTCACAGGTGTGGCGGATTACAAATACCTTCTTTTTACTCTCACAAAACGTTTAAAAATTTTTTTTTTTTTTTTTTTTTTTTACCTTCTTTTTACTCTCACAAAACGTTTAAAACCCCAATGCAGATGGAAAAGTTCTCCCTGCAATACATAGGAGCAAGTATACGTTGTACGTGGCATTAACAAATGTGCAAAGTTTCTCTTGTGCCGTTATACGCGAAGGCAGATAATAATCAGCATTTATGTAGCATGTATGTCAGAGCACATTAAAAAAGCTTAAAGTTTTAATTTCTTAAACATAAGTAAATATTACAAGAATTGTTTACGGTCATTACATCATAGCACTAAACATTTTTACAGGACTTTTATCATAAAATTGGCCTTAAACTTTACTGCATTCTCAGCATAATTCGACTGCTCTTGCAAACGATGTATAAGCTTATCAACAACTTATGTTTGTAATTTAAAGGACGAAGCGAAGATAACCGATTAATCGTGACACATATGGACACTGGTTCATCTGGTACATGTGGAAAACTCATAGAAAACTCCAAATCAACGTCCGTTTACAAACATTTTTGACCAATAAAATTCGTCCTATATTTCGGTCTGCTCACTTGCATTCTACTATCTATTTTGATGAATCGTTACTGAATGGTCTACTGATCAAATAATGCTACAATTGTAGCATATATATTCTGTTTATTAATATGGAGCACATTGCGGTTCATCTATGAGTTAAAATCGCGGCGTGTCAGCTAAAATTTACGAACACGGATGAATGTAAATATTTCAAGCTCATGGTTAGCTTAAGCTGCAATGGTAACGTTTCATAACTCTGAAATTACACGGTAATCATGTATTCCCCCTTAGTTATCAATTATTAAAGGGGAATAGAAGCTACTCACGCCACTTGAGTTTTTTATACATTCATTGTACAGTCTACTTACTCTTAACAACTTCCCCAGCCTTAGCTTTTAGCGTTGTGCGTGCAGTTGGACCGTCTACTTTTGATGGAAGCATAACTTCTGACCCGAGATGCAAGTCCACTAGGTAAAGTAAGACATCATCTAATTTTTTTTTAGCTAAAAATGCATTTTTCGTCGTTTCTTGGTTTCATGAGTTGTGCACACGGTATCCCACCAAGAAATGGAGAAAACTGCATTTTAATAAATTTAAGATTGCGTTATATGGACAAGTTACTGGGTCACGAATGGTAATGGCGTCCATGATGGTTCGTAAATGGGGTAAAAGTTTTAATTGCGAAAGCTGCTTTATACGATCGTCTCTTCTGTCTGTCTGTCCGTCATTCTGGCTGTGTATGTCTTTAAACTTCGGTACTACAACGTGCCCAGGGTTCATATTTATCATAAATATAACCGACGATGGACAAGGCTCTGCATGAAAAAGTTATAAGTTGTCACGTGGTCACGTGTATGAGTTACGGGGTGACGAAAGTTGACGATGGTACTCATTGAGTACATCATGTGCATCATAATGTACTGTACAATTGAAGGGGAGAATGATTTTTCGAGGCAGACCACCTACTGATATAAATTTGCATAAAATACATTTTTAGTAACGGTTTCAACGATATTTGAGGACATTTTTTTGA
>VICI01001259.1:0-24245 GCA_019593645.1 Akabosia matsudoensis | reverse complement strand
TTTTTAACTAAGCTTTTTAGCTAAGCTTTTTAACAAAGCTTTTTAACAAAGCTTTTTAGCTAAGCTTTTTAACCAAGCTTTTTAACTAAGCTTTTTAGCTAAGCTTTTTAACAAAGCTTTTTAACAAAGCTTTTTAGCTAAGCTTTTTCTTTTGCTTTCAGCTTCGTCTTTATAAGCTTACCAGCTTTTATTTTTTTTGTTTCTGCTAAGACATATAATACTGAATTTCTGGACAAACTTCAGCGACAAAGTGAAAAATGGTACAAATTTGGACGAAATCATAGTAGCTATTTTGGCATTACCTATTAGAGCCCTTGATTGAATTAGAAGTAACGAATATGTTACGGTCTATGATGAAAAGGAAAAGATTCTAAGTAAAAATTAAGCTTACTATTTCGCAAACTAAATTCTTTTACATATTTTACCTTTTAAAAGGGGCACTATCCTTCCCCAGCATGTAATCGCTCCTTTTCTGTTGTATTGTCCCAAAGCGAGTTCCATGTAAAATAAGGGAATCCCTCCAACAAACAGCATAATCACGTATGGGATGAGGAACGCACCTAAAATTAAAAGCCTATTATTTGAGAACTAATCAAATCATTTCATCCCGTTTCATGTCATAGCAAATCCTTCTAATTTCAGCCTTTCCAATCAACACATCCACTCAGCGGAAAATTTTCACTCAAACTGTGGGTAAAAAACTTAAAATATTTAAAACGTCTAAGGTATGACATCAAGACCTCTGACTAAACAAGGCAGTCGATCCTTTCCATTTTTATTCAGATCTCTTTGATGGTGCTGCTCCAAGAAATCGTTTAAGCATTTAAGTCAACGTTCCACTTAGAAACGTTTACTAGATTCCTCAAACCGGCACTAGATTGTTTAGAGTCTCTTTTCTTTAGACTGCTCTATTCATTGTGTCGTGGCTGTTGGCTTGGACCAAGAAAACCTATTCTCTAGAAACTTTACGAAAATTGCGTTGAAGTGCTTAGTCGTTTTCGAATTCATTGATTTTGTCGATATATTATGTTCTACATTTTTGTACTAGTAGGTAGGTACGTAATCAGATTCCTTTTTGTTTTCGTCAAGAACCTAGCTAACGTGGGGGGAGAGCCTTTGAGAAAGTCAGTTTATGATTAAAGAAGCTTTGTCACATAATAAAACCTTGCCAGTTACACAAAATAGCAAACTGTTGCAACGGTTTAGAACCGTGTACGCCAAATATCTCAGATCACACTAAATGACAATTATAGCGGTAAAAATTTAAACTTGCATTTTATCTCGTTTAATGGCGCTTCAGAAAGTTTGTCGTTGATTATTCATATAATGTCGCACATATTTTTGCCTAGATTTAAAACGTTACCGAGGCATAATAATAATACTTTGCATTTGCATTCGTTGGTAGGGACGATTTTCTAGGATTAGGTTCTATGAGTGGAGATTTTCCACCTCAGGGAATCCCCTCGTATTACATACATTTTTTGCATCAGCTCGCCGAAAAGGAAGTAGTGGATCGAGTAACGATAGTCTAAGAGAAAATCACCCTGGCTCTGCTGTATTCTATATGGAACGAAGGGGGAGCGGAAATAAAATTAAAATCCTTTCTATTCTCTTCTCTACCTCCTTCTCCGACCCTGGTAGAGAAAAGAGAAATCATGTTTTCCGAAAAAAGCAGGAACATGTGTAATGAAAGATAATTAGCCATAACGTATATTTACAAGTTGAAGAATACAAAACAACTCAGTGAGTGCTGTTCTGACAAAAATATGACGAAAATTTCAATGCATTTAAGAAGTTCATTTACGGTTCATGGACGTTCCTTAAAAACGTATGCAGATGAACATCCATTATATATTATTGTCGAAGCTAAAAGCAAATATTTCAACAATTGACAAAGATACAGAATACAGCGTACAGGGGTGTCCGTTCCGTAGTTAGTATGACAATATATGCGTCCGGAAATATCACATATTGAATATTGAGTTTTATTTGTCATTTTATATTTTGAGTACTTTCATTGCGTAAAGTTTGAACTATCTATTTTAAAAGTAAAATAAGAGGACATCTCAGTGTTACTACGTTTAATAACGTTTAGTAGAAAGTACTACCTCTATTTTGCGCATCCCTGCGCACTTTAATACGAGTAAGAAATGTACTGCTTACTTTTTTTGTTCTTGTGCAAGTCTACTGCACTTAAGTAAAAAGAGGGCGAAAAAGTAATCACATTTTAGTAATCAAGTTTAGATATTACATTCATAACCAGTTTGGAAGGATAGGATCTGTGAATCCCAACCCATACGGATACATAGTTATAGGAGGAAACTACGTTCCACGTTTCGATTTGACGACGAGAATCTCCACTCTTTCCTTTGGTCTTTTCAACTAATGTAATTTATATCTTTTCTATGCGTTATTGATTTAAACCCTTTATGGACTCAGCAGGTATTCTGAGCTATTTTTTAAACCTCCGTTTTGTAAAACGTACACCAATTTTGCATTGTAATACTCACGGTTTGTACGTTTACATGTTCATTGAATTATTACGTTAAAATAAATATTTGGACATTGCATGCATTGAAAGCAACTAGATAAACGATTCGAAATGCATGACAGACAGATACCGCCGAATAGCACTGACAAATTTTCCTTAGAACATGCGTATGCCTTTGTGTGCTTTCAAATATTGCATTTCAAGAATTCTCATTTCCGTTTTCCAGAAAATAATATGATAACATGATTATATTTATTAAAAATACGGACAAATACAACTGTAGATGTCAATATTAGTGCACATTTAATGAAACACGCTATAGCCCTGGAATTGTTTTTGTATGATTTTATAAATGCTCCAACGGTTTCTAGATACTTAAGAGAGAAATGAAGCGTAAAGTATTTTATCCATTAGTAATCTGGCTTAAATTCGTATGTCTAAAAGAAAAGAAATGGTGGAACCAGCAAGCGTCAAATAGACTATTTTTGTTTCACTTTAGAAATGATTTCCCAACAGAGAATATTCCACTCTACTTATCAAATTAAATGGCTAACCAGAGAGCAACCAGCTGGATTTTATGAATCTCGGAAAATGAATTTAAAATCTACGCAATAGTCAATTTATGTGGCGAACTAAGGTCTCCTATGTGACAGGAGAATTTTCGCTTTTGAACAAAAAAAATGGAACTCGGGCTGTTGCACGGGGAATGTATGAGTCGAGAGTGATGGATGACTTGTTAAATTCATTGTCGGAAATGTACACGGGTCCGGATCTTTGTGTTCAGGATAATAATATGTTTTACGCATTTTTTATCTAGAGCTCCTCACTCCCTTTAAATAGGGAAAAGAGATTGCTCATCTTTCCGACATGAAGCTCTGGCGAGACAGATGATTAGAGGAAAACTGTCAGCAAAAGTACTTGAAATGTGGATTTTCAAATTACAAGTAGTTTAATAAGAAAAGCACCAGAAAAAGACGCTCTGTTACTCGTGGTTCACTTGTATTTTGCACGACTCTGAAATAGCAACATAGCCTGTAAGCTTATATTAAGAAAACTCAGAAGAGGGTTGAAATGTACCAAAACCATTCAAATGGTATTATGGAAAGGAGCTTTCGTGCTAAGCTACCGGATTGCCGCAAACATAATAATTGAATTTATGGTTTGTTAAACACTTACCACCACCATTCTTGTAGCAAAGGTATGGAAATCGCCAAACATTTGCTAGATCCACCGCGAATCCAATTACAGAGAGAAGAAAGTCTACCTTCTTACCCCATGTCTCTCTGCCCATACGATCATCCTCGACAATTGATAGAGGGTTCATTGCTACCGTTTTGCCTTGTTCAGTACTACCTTCAAATCCCCCGTCCTGATACTCTTGACTTTGACTGTTGCTATTTTGATCTTTAAGGTTGACTGTGGTCGACGACGAAAGCTGAAAGTCGTCCGCAGATTTAGACGTACTCATCAAATCATACACTCCAGTGTCCGCCGGAGACGTCTGCTCACCGTCAGGAGGACCGCCTCCAACTTGGTTGCCGCTACTTGCCATGTTGCCACTACTTTGTGACGTCGTCACAGGGGGCTTTCGACTCATCTTTGACGGGGAATCAACAAGCCACACAAGTGAAATTGCAGTTATGACTAGACCAACCCAGATTCAGGAATTAGGTCGTCAGTGGAAAAATGTCGATTGTATTCTTCTTTTTTATTAAAAAACAACTGAACAATTCATCATTCTTTTCAACTGACCACCCTTTAGATTCTGAATGATGATGATTTATACGCATTAGTTGATGATAACCAAAGGAACGTTTGTGCAGCTTATTTAGCCAGTTTCAACGGGCAGTTTGGAGGACAATATTAAAAATAAACGTCTATTTTTCCAAAGTATTAGTTCATTCATTTTGGAACTTTTCATAACTTTCCACTGAGGATCTGATCGTTAGGTAACATTACGTTTTAAATAGTCTTGTAATTTGTTTCTGAGAATTCTCTTGCACACAAGAGCTACATACATCCTCATATGAGCTAAGTGTCCAAAATGCCCCACAAAGATTCTCGTCAAGTTTGCAGCTTCCCTTCAGGGTTCCGAGTTACCAATTTTCAAAGAATCCACAGATACTGGCAAAGAAAGGACGCACTGAACGTTCTCTGTTTCCACCCTGTTGCTTTCTCTTATTTCAAAATTTCTTAAAATCTTACCACGTTTTCACTTGCGTATGTATTTTAACCCGCCGAGGGATTCTTAAAAACTAAAAGCACCTTTTGCCAGTACACTTTGTTCAAGTTCCTCGCTCGGTCGAAATATGAGGGTTAATTACACTCAACAAAAAATTTAAAAAAGATGAAGACGCTCTCTACGAGTCCGTCATCCTCCTTAGTCCTTTGAACAGAGAATGGAGGCTGATGTGTGAGAGTGGCACTTCTCATCCATCGCAGTTTCCCTGATATGCTTCTTGCGCGTTGGGCTCACACATAGACACACATCTTTTATAACTTCCAAGCCACTTTTTGCCCCACTCGTCTTTCTTACCTCTTCTCTTTCCCCTTTTTCCCTGAAACAAGTGTATGCAATGAACTAAATGGCAATTCAGTGACAACACGTATGATGGTAGTAAAGTGAGGAGAAAGTGAACAAGATGTCAATACATACTTGTTATTATTCCTTCTCATCGACTCTCCATCATCACTCCCAAGTCAATAGAAATTTTTCTTCTATGCTTTCAGTCTGTTTACTTCTCTCTCATTTTCGTGCCCATTTTTACTGGTAGAATTTCCCTGTCTACTTCAATATTGTTATAGTAACGTCGTAAAGGCAATTTTCAACATTTGGATCATACAAGCAAGTAATTAATTGATTATTTCACTCGTAGAATGGCACTATGTCATTTTGACCGTTATTTACATGGTTTTAGTAAGGTATATAACATTTCGAGACATTTTGATACCTAGCCGTACTATCCGAAAGACTGTTATA
The DNA here is from genome assembly GCA_019593645.1 of Akabosia matsudoensis. NCBI lineage: Eukaryota > Metazoa > Arthropoda > Collembola > Entomobryomorpha > Paronellidae > Akabosia > Akabosia matsudoensis. The sequence goes on along the minus strand of VICI01001259.1, from coordinate 18,774 downwards.
AGGCTGATGTCAGTTTCAACTGATAAAGAAAAGCCATAAAGTTCTTGTCTTTGTTGTACTTTTATTAACTACTATAACTAATGGTGCGCTATAGACGCATAGCAAAATTTACATGTGTGTATCAAATAAAAATTGTTACAGATGCATGTTCACGAGCCATCATCCATATATTATCCACGAATCTATCTACCTCCACCACTTGTTCTGATTTCCTCTCCTCGTCTCCCCTTGAAACAAGACTCGAACATTCTTCTATTTTACACAACGCAGTCTTTTGATCCGTCATCCATATTCCACAACAATCCACATATATGGAAAATACAAAAAAAAAGTCCTATGCTTTCTCCACAGTTTCACTATGTTGTTTTTTAAAAGAAGAAGTAGAAGGGGAGGAGTTGATTTACTTCAAAAGATTTATCCTCTTTTGTCGCTACTTTAAAAATGGATGCACGTACACCTAAGTGCATTCTCGAGTAGCTTGAACACTTTTGGAATGTTTCAAAAAGGTACCGAATAAAAGTAGAATTTTCTGTATTAATGCTACGATAAAGTTAAAGAGAGAAAAATAGTCATGGTTGTAACAGAAAAGAGTCTTTCTTGTTGTAACAGAAGTACTGTGCTGAGTTACTTAATTTAGAATGTTCTAAGTGTGTGCAACAAATGCTCATTTCATTTAATAGATTTATATAAATGTACTTTATTTATTCAACAAAAAAGAGACAACCCCAAAACTCTAATGATCAACAGATTAACGTTCAAGAGAAAAATGGAAAGATATTTTGAGAGAAATATGTAGAGAAACGACATTGTGATTGACGCAAACAACGATTTAGGAAATTCATAAAACTATGCCGAACATATTCATCAATTTTCAATGCAAGCATTTCTTTTTAACTGTAATTACACTAGTACAATATATTTATATATATATTATCCAATTAACAACAACATTATATGCATGACAATTTATACATACTAATTTGATTTGGTAATTATGATTGTTTTTAAAATATCCCATGTGCGTGCATAATATATTTTAGTTATCAAATTAGTCACCGAATTATCCCTATTATCATGAATTAGCAACAAATAGCTAAGAATAAGAATACTAACATCGTATTACGAGCTGCGCAAAAGGTCAGAAAGTTGGAATGATCAAGAAGAGGTTAGTTTTCCCTTAATTATTTAACAAAAAGTAGTTGAGTTTTTCATCTCAATCGATTTTGAAATAAATTTAAAGAATATAATACGAATGCATGACGTATAAAAAAGATGAAAATAACAGGCCGTCTATTGTGTTTATGCAATACTTTTGTATTAGGGGAAAAATTCGTTTTTCCCTCCTTACGACGGTTACAGGTTGGTCAAATCACACAATACAGATATCATGTCAAGGGAAGTTTACCGATTCATAAACACACTGAAATTTGATAATCATATAGTTTTTTATTCAATGACGTAGGATCTATTAGTAAACTGTCAGATTAGTTTCTTTAAAGGGAAGTGAAGCATTTTAAATATCTCAACTTCATTACGCATTAACTCGAGTAACAAGAGAGGAAATATAACGATGTTTGAACGACCCTCAAACACAAAGAACAGTCAACCGATATTTTCAAAGATACGGACGGATAGGTTAAAAATAAATCAATTGGGAGGGAACATGAACTCTTATTTATTACGGAAGATGTGTAATCGAATTGCAACGACTGTTGAGAAGTACTTACGGTGTACTATATTAAATTAGTTAACCGAGCCATTATCTTCTGAAAAGATGGAATGTATTTGAAATGGGTTGTTTTGCTTTGTCAATGTCCTTTACAATGAAATCTACTTTCCTCCTATAAGAGCGTTACTGAGACTGCTGTTCGACTCCATACGGGTCATTGCTGTTTGCCTAACTTTCTCGTGAACTTCAGCAGTTCGGTGAGTGATCCCAAAAATGTCTTCATGATAACGGCTATCATCCTAAAAAACAATCCACACGATATGTCAACAACAAGAGGAAGCGCACAATTTAGGATAAAAAATGGCTGCGTACCCTCAGGGAAAGCATGTAGCTTTCCACTTCAGAGTCAGAAAAGTTGCCAATTTCCTGAACAATCGATTTTAGAGTTTGGTAAACGTCTTCTGCCATTGTACAATCACCACATACATAAATATGTCCGTTTTCTTTCATTATCTGTCGGGATACCGAATCTCCCTCGCGTCGAAGTAAGTCTTGTACATATGTCTGCCGGAAAATTATAAATTGCATATTAGTTTACACAATACAACATTCTGTTTACGGTCAGAAAACGCACCTTTTTCACAGACGGCTCCCTGGAGAGTGCAAGGAAAATGTCTGAGATGATGCCCTCTCTTTTTAAAGCTTCTAGCTCGGTCCTATACAATATCATTTCTTTTGTTCTGCAACCGAAGAAAAGTGTCATTTTGCCAAAGCGCGTTCCAAGTCCACCGTGTTCTTGAATTTTAATGCGTCGTTCTTGCCAGAAACCACGGAACGGTGCTATCCCTGTTCCTGGGCCGATCATAATGATAGGACGACTCGTATCGGTCGGCATATGAAACGATGATGCACTACATCAAATCATAATTTATTTAGATTCCTGCAAATAGATGGCGACTCTCACGTAAAGCAAGTAAAACTCTACTAATTACCTCCTAACAAAGCAGGGGACTGTATCTCCGATCTTGACAGTGTTCAGGTAGTTAGAGCAAACTCCATAGTGCGTGGGCCCCTCTCCCCCTTGGGATCTGTAAGTGACGACTGCAACTGTGAGATGAAGCTCTTCCGAAAAAGCTACTGGTGACGATGAAACACTGTAAAACCGAGGTTGAAGCAGAGGGAGCATCGTGCATAATACAGTGGCGTCTGGTTTGACGTTTGGAAATTGCTCCAAGACAGTGACCAGATTAGGCCAGTAGTACTGCTTCCAGTTCTCATAGACATCGGAGTCTTTTGCAAGGGAATTGAGACGCTCTAGCTCCTCAGCGTCTTCAGTGCATCTGACCAAGTACAGCAAAAGATTTGGTCGTGGGGGGGTAGTGATATCTACATACCGGGTAAAAAGCTGGCGTAAACTACATTTTGGCAGCCTGTCGTGAGGTACCCACTGTTTTTGAACCCCTAGATGAGATAAATACACTTCTACATAGTTTTGAGAATTCTATGAACGCCAAGAAATTAATCCCATTATATTATACCCATAGGTGAATGTTTCTCCTGTAATAGTTGCAGTTGTACAGGTTCATCATCAGTGGCAGGCTTATTGGCAAGCCGTGATAAAATTTTAGTGACTAGTTCAGTTTTGTTCTCGGCCATAATTCCAACGTGGTCTCCACTCTGATAGCTCAAAGCGTCATTTGAGCTCAGTAGTTTGCGAAGAACAACCTTGATCGTAACACGACTGAAAGAAACACTTACTCATTAAGTATTTAGTTACATGCTACGCCTGTAAACTATTCACTCGAGTGTACCTCTGTTCATCACTTTCATGTAGATTTACTTTTTCAGCAAGTTTATAACTGGCCACAGTCCGGTTGTGTAGTTTTGACAAAGCTGTTAACATATTTGGAAATAATAATGATTGAAAAACTATTTTCATGAATGAGCTCCTCCACATTGATACTAGAATTGTTATCTATGAATGAATTTCAGACCTTTTACTTCTTCGTCTGGCTCAGGAACCGACAAAAACCGGACTGACTCAGGAGACATCGTATCTGCTTTCAACGCCGCAGAAATTTCCACCATATTTTTATCGAAGTCTAAGCAGAAAGAATCGCAGGCAGTCTATAAAAAACATTGTATTTCGCATTGTTACTCAACCCGAAATCTTAAAATAATGTCATTTGAAGTCGTCCTTTGAAGTAGAGTTTATTTAAATAAATACTTGAAATATTTCCGCCGCCCATGTTCCGAACGCGGAATCCTGTCCTGCTAACTCATCGCCACAAGTCAGTTTCGTAAGACGCTCCCCTCCAAGTTCTCCGAAAAGATTATCAACATAGCGTCCAAACGCGCAAAAATTTGGGTATGCACTTGATCCCAGCGCAAACACAGCAAAGCTAAAAGAGATACGATGTCACTTTATCTCTCTTAGAATGACCGTTGAAAACATCAAATAAAATCAACCCAACTCACGTGATGTTTTTCAGAGGACCGAGATTATCATCGGACATGATATCTGAGATCTGACTTCCTCGAAGTGAATCGTTTCTGTCGAACCGCCTTTGCTCCGCTGCTGCAACCGAGTCCGTCTGACTGTTCATTTTTATAAATGATTTCGAGCTTGCCATGCTTTAAAAAATTAAAAGAAGGGACGACTTGTAGAAAACACAACAACCAACGAGCACATGCTATTGCTTCCTGGCACTAACACAAAAACTTTTAAAAGAATAAGAGCGGTGCAAGTCTGTCTCTGCCTCAGAAAAGTGAAAGTAAAGTCACATTGATAAACTGATTGATATCATGCAATTTTTCTTTGAAACTATTCGTTAGGTATGAAACATTGAGAGACATTCAAATAAAACCGTATTAAAGTTGTCATGAATAGCAGACGATGGAACATTGAGCACAGAAATAAAAAATTGGAAGTTCTCTTAACAGCCTGCATACTTTGGCAATATGAAATTTTTAAATGCACATAAATAATAAATAGCTGGAAAAGAAACAAGAGATTTACCTTAGATCATCAGCACCTAAACTTAGCCCCTGATTCATTTTGATGGCGTATAGACTATGGGCAAACGACTGACATGGGATAAAGTAAAAATACAATCAGGAACTCGTAAATTTATGACACTCTGAATAGTTGGCTCAAATTTTTAAACTACTACTGAGCCCTAACGGAGGAAAGTTACCTCGCCATTTTCGGGAGGATCGCCGTTGCCGAATGTGGAGGTGACAACCAAAATGAGTGTTTCATGCTCGATGTTAATTATATCGTACTCGTCCATTTTGCAAACCTGTAAGATCAGGTTTTACACAGTAAAATTCTTCCTGTGTAAGCGTTTTGAGGCCTATTTCTTCTAGTGATATGAAATTTCCGTACCTGGGCGTTAAAAGCATGGTTGAATATTTCCTCCAGCCGTCTTGCGTACATTTCTGATTTTCCAGTTTCCGTAGCATATAAAATGGTAGCCTTAATGCGCTTCGAGAGGGCTTTCCCAAACAGTTTAGATGTAAACTTGACTGCACGCGCAATTTCTTTGAAATGAAACTTGCGCCTTGCCCCTTTTCGGCTTTTAGCGTGACCTGGACCCGTACCGCCATCTCTCTGAGTAGCACCTTTCTTCCAAACATGGGTTTTCCAAGCGGCTTCTTGATACTCATAGCTAGGCTTCAAAAAGTACAACGCCATTTCCTGATGGAAAACAGGAGTGGCTGAGCCACTCATCGGTGGCACTATCCACACCCAATCTGCAGGGCAGCCACCTCGAACACGCATTTCATTTTCGTAATGCTTCATAAAAGATTCGGACGCTGTATGGTGGTCCACAACAGTGACCCCGGCTTTTTGAAAACTATGCAAGACTGCCAGATTAAGCTCCACAACAGCCCTATCCTTCCATAGTGTCGTTGGATTTTTTGTATCAAGTCCCATTCTAGTTGCAACTTCTTCGAGCATATTGTATCGATTAATGTCACCAAGATCACGGCATCCAATTTCTGTACCCATATACCAGCCGTTGAAAGGGCACGCTGTGAACTCGAGTCCACCACAGTCAAACAGCATTCCTGAGACGGCTGGTAGAGCGTACCAGCGAATATCCATTTCATCAAACCAATCGAAGCTATTTCGAAATAGTGACAAAAACAATAAATTAGAATTTGTGTGAACGGACATGCTAGTTATAAAAGTGGCGGAAGATTACTTGGGATGTCTTATCGGAACTTCAAGTATTAACTCTGATGGAATTTCAAAGTATTCCGGATCATGACCATCTGCAGATAGTACTAATGGTAGAATATCCCACTTTGTTCTCTTCCCTTTCCCTTTCCAGCCGAGTTTTGTACACACCTAATCAGGACAACGAACAATTCCAATCTTGATGGTTTCCATAAACTAAGCTTAACCGTTCAATTTGTCACCTCTGTAAATTCCACATTGAGTGGATCCCCCGTGATGGTTCCGTCCGATTCAAGATACCCCGCGTAGGAAATCAGTTGGGGATTCCATATTCTAAAGTCATGCTTCCCATCCGTCCGCTGAGGAAAGATTGTTATAGCGCTACGGATGTTGCCCTTGTTCGTAGAATACTTTATATGCTTACAGACTGCCTCAAACATCCCTGTCGTTGTGGTCACACTCCGGGCATCAAATACCTGCAGCTTCGCCCATTGAATTCGACCAATGCATCTAACGGAATTTCGCCATGCCAACTTCGCCCCATAGACAAGCTCGGTCTCCGTCAAGTTGTACGTTTTAGTTTCCTCCAACTCTGCCACCACCTGCTCCCATCGCTGCACATGAGACGCAGAGTTGAATCTATCCAGACACAAAACAATTATTAAAAACCGAAAAAATTTTAGAGAATTACAGATGTGCTACCCTGATTTACCTTTTGATCGACGTGTAATACTGATCGAAAAAGTCCTTGGCTAAACGACGAACTTCATCTACAGGTCGACACAGAGCAGACGGTGAGCTGGTTGACGAGCCCACAGCCACAGCTCCAGGTTTCCCAGTTGTCGGGAAAGATACAATGCTTCCCAAACAAACTTGTTCTGTGCAGTGGCCTGTCTGTTAATTAAGAACAGATCCAATCGAATCAACTCTCTCGTTATAGGCAACACTATCCCAACATTATCAGAAATTTGATCGGACTTATGCTGATACGGAACAAGGAATATGTACCCTTCCACTTAAGAAAGCAAACAGGAAAATCCCGTGGTGTCCAATTTAACTTGCCTCATTCTACACAAAAAACAATGTAATACCAACTTCCCACTTTCATGAAATTTCACTGGAGAAAGGTACAAATTCAACATCATCCCTCATCCCTATGCATAACTATTTTGTTATCCAGCTTTTTTAAATAATCTCTTCCGAAAGGACATTCATGTTGGGTCATTTTTGTGAGGTTCCTCCTACTTTGTATTTCTTCTTTTCGTCTAAGCGAAATATGTTGAACTAGATATACGTATCAAATATCTGCAAACTGGAAACCTGATTGCTACCGCTTTTCACAAAAGAAAAACTTTCAATAGCTTCAGCTATGGCTATAATGTTACCCGGGAATCTGACCGGACAGGGATTGAAACTAACGAGAATGTTACCGTCCATGTCTTCATTATGAAAGCATTTAAACTATTTGAGGAGGAAAATATTCTGCCGCTTCACCGACCTTGTGTACATAATAATAGGACTTGAAAAAGAAATCATGTAACTTTCTTCTCTACTTTCCCTATTGAATATCAACGCGAGCAAACTATTATACTTTAAAAAAAGTAAATCAGTAGAACATTTTGTAAATAGCTTGTCGACCAGGTAGAAAACATCTTTTTCCCATGAAACTTTTCTTCTTTTCACTTTGAAGAGGTTTGTTTCTTTTTGTGTGAGGGAAGCAAAAACTTGTTTTTCCATCCATATTCCCGTCATCCTCATGTTAGCACCAAAGGAAAAGTACAATCATGGAAAGAAAATCTCAAAACATTGCTTATGATATGGTAAAAACTCTCAACACCATCTTGACTTTCACGTACATTCCTGAAATAAATTCTTTTGTAAACTTTCACATTTTCTTGATATGTCAACTAGATGATGATGCAATGTGCCATTCATATTTATTCTCTCCTTATGAAATATTCTCAATGTAAACTGGTATGTACTCGGATGGACTGGAATTTCAAATGCTTAGCTTACAAATTGCAAAAAGGGTTGGATAAACCAATTAGGCAAATTGCCGTATAACTTTTATAGTATTTATTTATTTTATACAATGGCCTGTTGCTCTGCTTCCTGCATTCCCCGTTAAACCCTTTTCATGAACCAACGCCTTTTTCCCAAGTCCATTTTCTGGTTGAGTGGACGCAACAAAATTCATTTACCATGTGTATTATATTCTCTGTGTGCCACTGGTTATTGTTAAGGCTTCCATTAACCGCATCCCAGGCTAGGTTTCAAATTCAAACAAACAGTTTTCTAGAAAAAGAAATCCCATGAAAATATGAAATAATAGAATGTAGTCGTTATTCACTATACCAACTTCCTTTTTTCAGCGAATAAACTATTGAGACTTTTGTTCGACCATAGTAGTAACTCAAAAGAGTTACCCACCCGGGATGATGGAAGAGACGTGCGTAAAAAAATATTTAAAAAATTTTGGATATGGGGGAAGCAGTGTTGTATTGGATTGGAGCAGCATGGGATTTCGTTTCATGCCTAACGGTACAAACTACCTATATAAGAAATTTACTTAACAGCTAGTTATATGGTAACTAAACGAATGATTTATATTTTAGCTGAAGACTGAACATGCATGGGAAATCTTTCAAAAACAAATTAATCTCATGGCAAAGGCGAAATATATTAGTTTTATTTTTGCAGTAAGTTATGTCGATCTTGGACAAGACAGGACCAACAGGAGGATCCTCTGTAAATTACTGCTTAAAATGTAGTTATGGATGAGTAGTGATGTTTTAAGCGGCTTGTTGTCTAAACGTGGAGATTTTTACTTTGCTTGGTATGCCAAAAAAGTAAATTCTGACGGAAAATAGCATTGCATAAAGCATCATAGTCAAGAAAATCAATGGTCGGCTAGGGCATGCTAAATTTTTCGGACATGGTTCACGCGACCGTGTTTAGGGTGGCACAGTGAAAAACGTTACATTTTTGCGAACAGGCTAAACGTCAAAAGCAAAGTCGATAAAATATCAAATCAAGTCTATTAGTACTATCCGACACTGTCCTGATCAGGCAACACCGTTCAAGATTGGTTCACAAAGTTCAAGATCCCATCGTACTGATTGGAACACAACTAGATTGATTGACTTTCTGGCTTGCATTACTTTCTGTGAGCTCTCTCTCAGGATGAGAATGTTTTCAAATGTGTTAAAGATTCTGGTCAGTTGATGAGATTATATTCGGAAAGAATAAAAATCAATAGTTTTTCTCAATTGTCATGAGAATGGGCAAAGAGTGGTTGGGCATGGTACACCTTCCCACAAAACAAGTTGAACTGTCATAGAATTTTGGCACACAAATTTTTGGAATGCAGTTACTAGTTGGCTTGTTAGATTGCCCCTTGCCAAACTAAAACTAAAAACCTTTCTTAGAAAGTGCGATTGTAATGCTAACTTCATTACTATGAATATCAATCTCAGTCATTCACGGGATAGTTTATCAAAGAAAGGTGGACTATATGTAACAGCGAAAAATTTTCTACATGTTGTGCTTCTCAACTAGTAAAACAATTTTGAACTACACACACATTCCTAACGAAACGAAATAATTCCACAGGAAAAAGTCGAACTGCATATGTAGTCCAACTCAACCTGCAACACACCAATAGCCGATTTGGCCAATCAATTTTGCTGCATTCGTTAGCCTTCCTCATGACCGTGAACGTTTTATGGGGCAAAATGAAACGAATTAACAACTGAGACAGGAACGCAATCAGGATTTCAGCACTAAATATTTAGATGATATTTTTAACAAATTGCTATGGAATATCTCACTTTTTTAATGAAATGTTTTTAAAAGTGTAGGGATTATAGTCTGTAACCGTTTGCTACACCTAGGCTACAGAATTCGCTCAGAATGAAATATTGATTTACTTGCCAAAGCTTTTTCCTGTAAGCGTCATGATTGATTAGCCAGAACAGGAGATACAACAATCCGTTCGTTTATTTCTCTTGTTAAACAAGTCAGGAAGCAAATGATGATGATCCCTGTGTTTCTTGTCTGGGCAGACAAAGAACCCCAAATTCTCTCCTTATCGGTATGGTAGCCATTTTTAAGTTGTTCTCAAGTAGGGGAATAAAATAAATCTGACAAGTGATATCAAAGGAGAAAATAAATCGGTTCTGAGACGACAAGCTATGCTGCATCATCATTGCAAGACTTTGCGTGTGAGGAATGATGGAGCACTCTTCTTTTTCGCCAAAGAGTTCTGGGGTACATTGAACGTCCTGTCAAGGATCGATAAGACTGTCTGCTAATTAATCGTTACCATTATTGCAATCAAGAGCCCTCTTCGTTTAGACGGTTTTGACCTTGTTCATTGGTGTACGTGAAGAACGGACAGTTCACCACCAACTTCGCAGAGAATCGAGCTAGCACGATGGAAATCAACAAGAGTTTGCAACATGAGCTAATCTTGTTGGATTTTCCCACCATTTCACTTCCCATTTCCCTGGAGAAAACACGAAAAAAATAGAAATATATTCGGGTAACTACTTTCCGTTCTATTCTTTTTAGAATTACTCAATTCCCTCCAAGTCCTGCAGCGCTCAGAAACTTAATGGAACCCCTTTAAAACTAGCATAAGCATGTATGAGCCTTTCCTTTTGATAATTTCTGATCTTCACTAAGGATGAGTATTATATAGAAGCTACGTTGTATCTGAGCATACCCGAAAGTCTATTGGCGTCATATGTCTTCCTCAGGTTGCTAGAATTGTTTGCAATTGATAATCCATATCCCCAGGGAATGTTTTGAATAATTCATGGTTCCGCAAAAGGTTACGGGCGATCAGAATACATTAATGAAAATATTGACTTTTCGTACAGCATACAACTTGATTTCATTTCCTTCAGTAAATATCGACAGTCAAGCAAGTTTTTAAATGTAGAAACTCTAACAGGTGTAATTAGTCCATTCTAATCCTTTTCCTGACTTACGAGGAGAGCAGTTGACGGGGATTGGAAAAATATATCTATTGAACTTGTTTCTAACTGTAACTCATACAGCTATAATCTAATGCTGCTTTTAATCCCTGATCGTATCATGCAACGCAGTCATAGTCAGAGTTTCATTACTTCAGGCTGTTATTACCTGTTTTCCCATTCCATTAACAACAAAAAATCAAGCGAATTTTCTCGGCTTGTACGCATATTGAATAAATGCATCACTAAACATGCAAAGATAGCAACTAATGTGGTATTAACATGCACACTCATATTTAATTACTAGGATACTGATTAGTGATTTGGTACACAAGTTACATCATGCGGGTCAAAATGTGTTTAACATATAAAAATGTACGCATAGCTTAGATGAAGAGGAGCAGAGGTGTATCAAATCCATGTCCATTTTGCAAAGTACAACCGAACCAATCAGTCAAAATGCTACGGGAATTATGCAAAGACACATTGTGCTGCTCCGGAGCAGTGCAATATCCGCAAACATTGTTTTGAGTTTTGACTCCTGTCATGTCAAACTTTTATTTCGATCTGGTTTCTATATATCTGCATAACCTGGTAAAACTACCATGCTACACTTCTTTTGAAATAGATTTGTCGACATGACGTATTCTGCATGTAAGTTTACCGAGAATATTTGTGACATTGTAATCAGTTAGATGGCTTTTTCAAGATAAAAAGAACAAATCAAAACTATTTGATGGTGTTTACATAAACTTTTTAGCCTTGTATGTTCATGAGAATAGCCGTATAATAACAGTATACCAGCCATAAAGTCGTTTTTGTAATGTTCACCATGACCTTTGTATTTTTTTATCATTTCCTTGCCAAGTTTCTTTGAAAATGACAGAAGTCTCTAGTGCTACTGAGACGATGAGAGAGACTATGATGTTCGTACAAGAGTGCCATATCACACATTGATATTTTCCTTGTCATTGTCGAGTATGCACGTCATTTGTGGAACCAGAAGACTCTAAGATTGTTACCTTAAGATATCTTCATTAAGTAGCGAAAGCCAATTTTTAAAATCGTCTCTTTCGCCCTTCTTTTACGCAATATTTTAAGAAAAACCTAACCTTCTGACTTAAAATTCGGCTCACATGTTTGTGTACTCAATGGCTTTCCGGTGACGTAATTTCAAAAAAACGAAAAAAGAAGAAGAAAAAAACAGATAGAAAAGAAAAGCTTCTGTAGCAGCATTATGGATCACGTTTTCAGCGTTCCATGATGTCCGTATGTAGTATGTTTGTACGTAATTCTTGCTTAGTGCATTACGGTAAATTTTATAGCGCTCATGGTCACTTCTTTGGCGCATTGTGATGAACTAATTTATTACATTGTTTTGGACTAATTTATCGGGTTATAGTGAAACAATAATATAGTACATTGTTGTGGACTAATTACGCGCATTGTGGTGGACTTCTCGAGCGCTTTCTTGCTAATTTTTGAGGCGTAATTATATTTCATTTGCTTAACTTTACCTACTTCTGATAACCTCGATTGAGCGTAACTTAAAATGCGACACTTTAGTTCATGACCATTACTTAAAATGCGACAATAGCTAGCATGGGAGCCAGATGGAGGAGTAGCGGTGCGTTGTGAAATTATTACTCTTCAACACTAACCTTACATCTACAAAGACTATGTATAAGTTTAAACCTGAAAATATATGAAAACAATCGAACAATGAAGATTCCATAAACTGTCCTGAATCAACATGTTTTGCATAATCGTAACTCAACTCCCTCGTCTTTTTGAAAATGCAGTAGAGAGGCTATACATGCTCGTATGCATGGACGTGAGAGGATTCCCCAAAAGTGTGCTGCAAGATTAGGTACTTCAACAACCGTCTTAGCTTGGTTAACTATTCACAGTAGATAGAAGCCAATCCCACATTAAACCATACGAGGAACCGGAGGAAGAAATAAACGTCCCTACCAAATCCATGTACTTAACAGATTAGAAAGGAAATTTAGGATAGGATGAGGTTAATGTTCAATAAGTATGTACGAGTTTCAAACCGAAAACGGGCCAAAAAGACGAGGAAACAAATGTAAATAAAGATAAAGTCTTGTAGAAATCTTTGACGTGAAACAATGACTCATGTATTCTACATCAAATGAACCATACGTACCGCAATCTACTTGGTGAACTAACTGATAACGAATATTATTACAATATTATTGTATCGCTCAAATAAGTATTTTTATCTTTTTTTTTGAAAATTCAATCACTTGGAAACTATTGCGGGGCCATTTGTCTGCAACAGTCTGGTGGGCCTTTATTATGTTTGCTTATCACAGAAATGATAACAAAAGAGGCGGCCCCTCTGAAAGTTGTATAGAATTGACAGTTTATTTGTCATTGGGAAATCCTTGTCATAAATCAGAGTCGTAACAAGCATCATAATTGTCAACCTTTTATGATAAGGAGGTCGACAAGGGAGATCTTCCGCCTCTGAGAACCTAGAACAACTCTGTTTCTCGCTCATAAAGAGCATGAATACAACGCTAATGAAAGCAGGCCAGTACACCAAAAAAGATTTCCATGTGTGATTGGATAACCCTTTTTATTAGGTCCAAGGTACTAATTACTGTTAGCGGTATTTACATCATTATCATTTAGCGGTGTAGAATGACCAGAAATGATAACACGAGTCTATTAAGGATAACAGATGTCAACAAATAGCTAACTGAACAAAACAGCTTCAATACTGCTAAACCAAACGACAGACAAAATAGAATTTCAATTCGAGCTTAGTTTTCCTCATAAAACCATTTTTACTAATGAATACATTCATGTTGTATTATTTTGCCAGGTTGACCCTTTTCATGCTAAAAATGAAGAGAAAGCACTGTCCGGATTGGGTTGAGGTGAGTGACCACAAATGCGCTCAGGACTCATTCTCCCCACTCCATGACAACTTAGAGTGTTGAAAAACTTTTTCAAGAAAAAAAACGAAAAGAAAACTCCTTTGTTCCTTCTGGACAGAGGCGAAACCACAGACTACTCATTCTCCCGATTACTTCACCACCTTTCTGTGGGTTTCAAACGAAGGAGACTAATTCCGTCGCAAACATGGAATGAGCGATATAAAAATCGTAAAAATAAAAGAGCACTCATCAATAGAATGACGCTACTCATGTAGGATCACGAATGCGTAGAAGCAATCGTCAGTTCCAATCCTCTTCGTGGGAATTGCTAGTAGTACGTCTTTTATTGTTCCATGATCGAGTTTATTTCGTAATCGAAAACGACCAGATTTTCGTATATTTTGTCACGCCAACATTTTCTAACGGCGAAACGCCATAACGGGAGCTTCGCGTTGAGCTATTAATTTTTCTTGGTAATATCACATAAAAATATTTCCGAAAGCCCAACCCCAAATCTGGCCCATTCGGTTAAAAGTCATCCTGCATGCAATAAATAACTTTTCCCGTGTTTTTCTTCGTAAAACGACTTTCTGGATATTGGCAGCCACCTTTTTAAAACTAACAGCTTCCTGAGCATTTTTTAAAAAGATTTAAGCTAAGATAGTACCAGCGTACATTCCTCGGTGTTCGTAATGCACACTCATCCATCCGTCTAACTGTCATTCTAGCGTTTTCCTATCTGTTCGAGTTCCCCTGGAAGTACACATTTCAACTCGCCATTGCAATTTTCCTTCCTTTCCAACCAAAAAAAATAGCTACAAAATGTACAGTCTATACATAAATATTATTCCCTTTTATCACTTCCTGCAGCACAAAATCGACTTTTTCCATATTTATTTTTTCTAGAATATTTTTTCTAAAAAGGGCACTCCAATTCGCCCAATCCAATCACTAGAAAGTAGAAAGACTCACAGTCCAAAACGTGACAGATATAATTTATACAAGTGATCTACTACTGGCTGGAGCCAATCTTGCAGAAAAAAAGTGAAACAAGCGGAGGAAATCCTCAAACTTGCATTGGTATTCATGACGACTAGTCTTGCAAAACACATTTTCTGCCACTTGTCGTTATTGTTTTCACATTTTATTACTCTCCACGACCAACGAGGCGAAAAGGTAACAGCAAGTGAATGCACAGCACAATTAAGTCATGAACACTTTATACGATCCATTGAAATGAATACCTTAGAGAAAGCATGAAGCCTATCGGAACTTTCCACACGGGTTTGGTGATTCACTAACTTGATTAACTTCCGTTTTCCTTCGTGATAATTGTTGTTGCTTTCAATCCAAGCTGTAATGTTGTTGTTGTGGTAGTATTGTTGCTTTTCACTCATTTTTGATAGTTGCAAAGTATGTAGCTATTTCAAGTTTTATTCTTGTTTTAAAACATAAACACAATTTGTAAATATTTCAAATTTAGGATTTCAATTGGTTCCGGTAGACATGGAGTCTACAGACTGTCTATGCACATGTGAACACGTTTCATTTATGTCGTCGGTTATGCGGTTGTAATGTGCACGGTCTCAAAATTACATGTGAGAGATTTTTTCAAACCAATACTAATCAAACAGTTATCCATATGCTCACTTTTGAAACGCAATCAATTCAATCAATTAAATATTTCAAAGACTGTGTATTCAACTTTGCTTTTACATGACAAGTCACTTAGCAGTACACATCAATAGACTCCGGTGTTGTCAGATTGAGTGATAAACAACCAATATCGATAATGAGCTGATGAGGTAGTAGGGTAAAAATAAAAAAGTTCGGTGAGTATGACACATTCATCGCTTATTATGCGTTTTCTAAAAAGTGTAACGAAAAAGCTAACATGCCAGTTTCAAAGGAGTAGTAAAGTAAAACTGCAGCGATGAATCACTCACATTGCAGGGCAATTTTGTTACAAATTTTCTACAGGAAGCACGGTAGTTCCTCTTAATTCCAAAAATAACTAGATTTGCACTTGTTCAAGTTTGAAGGCAAACATACACCTACTTGTTACCTTCTGCATCATCATAATCATGGTCACAGCCTCCTTTACCTCTTACATTCTAAAACGATCTTTGACAACTGTGTGACGAAGGTTTTTCCATTGTCCGTCTGGCGAATATTGACACGAAAAACGTTATCTTGTCAACTTGGGACCTATTTTCTTTCTTTATTCTCGAAAAGTGCAACATTTTCATTTGAGGTCACAATGCCTTTTGAAACTGCAAAGCCCATTCAGCGGAAGCCTGGCTTGAACAGAGTTTCTTTTCATTGGAGACAGTTTGTAGGATTATAACAGAAATCACTATATATCAGACTGATTTTAATGTTATTAATGCAAAAGAAATTTTTCCCTTTTAAACTTTTTTCATGTTTTTGCAGCTTTCAAAATACAGATGCAAATATACCCTCTATACTTGCCCGTTTGATTTGATTTCTACCTTGCCCAACGGCTTATTTTCTTTGAAGGGAGTATGTAGAGAGAAAGACATAAAAAATTATGGAGAAGGAATCGAGATTGTCCGAAATTGGGGAAGGAATTGGATTGAGTCAATCTCTTATTGCCCCACATACTGTGGAACTTTTTATCTTCTCAAGTTGGTAGCGTGTGTGATGAACCATGTATGTTTTCCACTGATATTACCTTTGAACTATGATGCGTAAATCGTCAGGATAATAAGAGAGATGATAACATTGCTTTGAGTAGTTGAAAACCACCGCAAAGGGACTAGGGATGCGACGATCTGTTTCAAGTGCTTCATGACTCAGTGAATGGGTGAAAATGACATGTGTGATGTTGCATCACTTCTTCACACAGTCTCAAACGAGCTGCTTTCTTTCTTTAGCATTACAGTTTTCGTGATCAAAAATCTTAAGTTAAATCTTCAAGTGGATCATTATCATTATTTAATAGAGCCGTACTTATTATTTTCTACATAGTTTTGCCAAACATTAATGTAGACCGAATATTCGATGGAATAGGAATTAAGTGACAGAAAATGAACATGCTTGTAAAGCAGTAAAAAATTTAATGATGCTTCCCATTAAATAAATCTTTGCTGCAGAATTCCCACCATTTGCTGTAGTATTAATGCAGGACTAGTAAAATATAAAAGAAAACAGTTTGAAGAGTTGGTTCGTATCAAATTTGAAGCATAACTCTGTTGGTTGCAATTGCATATAGCAGATGCCGTGTACACAGAGAATATCTTAACTCATCTGAAAACGACAAATGAGCAACGATTAACAAGTTATAAGCCATGAACGAGGTATTTCGTAAATTTGTTCGAAAAATAAAAGCTGTGAAGCCACAAATATAAGGATGAAGCTGAAAGCAAACTAGCAAAGCAAAAGCTATGAATGAAGCAAAAAGAAACAGGAAAACTTATTAATTACAGTGAAATGTCCTAGTTAAAAACTTTCCAATGATGTATCACTCGCCAGGTCTCAATGCAAAAACCATAAAGTTGACCCCTGACCCCCGCTCTTAACCCTTGACCAATCGAGCTGAAAAGCTACAGGATTCTTGCCAAGGACTTGAAGCATCGCTTTACGAAGTTTGAACCAAATTGGCCTAAAGAACAGAAGTTTAGACTGGCCCTGAAATTTGACCGATTGGGCTGAAAATCCAATGGCCAAAGGGTTCTTGCCAATGGCCTAAGGTGTCACTGTACCAAGTTTGGTCCAAATCGGTGAAAGTACATGACCTGTAGAGCGTCCACAGACAGACAGACAAATTCATCGCTTATGTCATTACTTGCTGAACATAGGTCAGCTTCAAAATGTACTAGCCAAGCATTTAGTAATGAGTGAGTATGAGAACGGCATGCTTTACCAGAAAAGTCATTTCAATACGCTCGTAGGGTAGTATACTCAACTTTGTTTTGCAAAATGTTTCATATTATGACGCTCAACTTTTCCTTTGAGTTACGGAAGCTTATGCTTCTGAAAAATGCAAACGTATTTCTTTCAAGAATCGCAAAGGATTTAATTTAGATACTTAATATTAAACATTTTTAGAACTTGTCTCGGCATCATCCTGATTTTTAGAAATCAATCTTAAAAGAGACCAATATGCTCAGAACTATAAACAGATCGAATGAATGGATGAAAATCAGAAGCGTGTAAACAACTCCAAGTCGTTTTCCCATTGCAAATTTACCTCAGGTGATTTCATAATGAACGAGTTGGGCCAACCTAGTGAGGATATACATGTGGCTCGAGATATGGTAGCCTTTGGGTATGTAACAAAACGATTATGTTGTATGTTGCCTTCTACATGTTCTTTTCAAATGGAAAGAGATACAATTTTACCACAGTAAATATGCATTTAAACCTAGCATCGTCATCCATCGTCCTAAAAACCAAGCAGAAAACCCCAACTCCCTTGAGACTCCTCATCGTCCCGCTGATTGATTACAAGTAAGTCACCTATGCAGTTGGCAGAAGTGGAAACATTTTCACCTTAAAACATGGAAGCATTCATGCAGCTCCCATGAATAAAAGTGAGGTGTATTTTTACTATAAAAAGCTGATCCGACAGGGCTTCTGTATTGATTATTACGACCCTTCCCTTACTTGAGTTCACCATTGTGGGGAGGGAATACAGTATCTGCAAATTTATGACATGCGGGTCGTGGTATTCCATCTGCAAATTATTTTTCCTTGACAGCCAAACAATCAATAAGCAACGAAATAACCAAGATTCTCCACAAGTTATGCGTACAAATGAACATTTTTGTGATAGGGCAAATTATCAAGGAATTCTTCTTGAGTCAAAAAAATCGAAACTAGGTTTTTTTTTGTTTTACATTATCACAAAAAACTTTGTTCGTGAGATTTTTTCTCTCTTCCATACAAAATTTGTTATTTTCCGTCCCTTAAGGTTTTTGTTCAGTGACTTCGCAGTAAAATTTTCCCCATTTAAAATATACGCATTCAGGAGAAATCATAGAGTTTATTTGAATTCAAATTAATTCC
>VICI01001258.1:0-24248 GCA_019593645.1 Akabosia matsudoensis | reverse complement strand
ATCCAAAATGATACACAACAGAGTCAAATGGTTTCTCTGTTTCAAGAATAGAATAAAGAAAAAAGTCGCCTGTTTCCGCCTCTTGTAAAAAAAAGTATCTTCATTTTTTGGAGCCATCATCATTCACTCACAAAGCATAACATTTCATTCCATCATCGCCACACCAACGGCAGCAAAAAAAAAGAGCTGTTAAAGGAAACGACCTGGAGCTGACTTGGCTTTTTTTAAACTAAAGATAATCTGGCTATAATTTTTAGTTGTGTACAACTCTGTTACACTTGCGACTGCCAAGGATACACACTTTTGAAAATGGAATCCAGCCAGTAGCGATAAATCACAGAGGAAAAGAGAAAGCTTGTCGAGTGGTTGCACTAATTTCAAATTCCAAGCATGTCACTGTTTTGGTTTTGTACAACGTTCAAAGCTATAAAGTGACCTTTTGTTTAATGAAAATTAAACCTGGACCAGGTTGGTTTGATATGCATGAGAGGGTTCAAAGGAATTCGGGGGGAATGTCAACAAGCAAAACGGACGAAATACCTGGCAGAGTTTTTCTTTCTCTTTTACTGCGAACTGTGCACGTGCCTTCGTGTGTCTCTGAGCTTGTTAGAAAATGTTTTCATGCTTGATACACATCTTGCATTTCAATAAATGCTCCATAGGTTTCTCATATAATAGCCACATCTTCATAAAAACCTATCCATTATTATTAGACGTAAAAACGACCACAACTGAAGATCGTTGGGTTGTGGGCTGGGTTCACCCTTTAAGTGCGTCGTCATCGTCATCAGGAATGGTTATCATGATATTTTTATGGTTCCGTGGAATTTTGGAAATTGTCGATGCCTATGGTAACTGCAACATCACGCAAGATGAAATGAACTGATTGCGTGTATTTGTGCATGTACGCACTGCCCACTGTGCTACCACTAAACTAAACACACCAAGTCAGCATGAATTAACCCATGGTTGAAGGATAAAAGGGGAAAGTTTTGGAAGGCAATATCGAAAGTTTTTGAATACACGCATAATGATTTGGACGGTCATAAAATCCACGTTTACCACAAAAAGATGATGATTTTATGCTGCAAGTAAATTGCAGTGTACGACCCATAATATTGTTAATAACTGTTTAATATACAAATAATCCAAAGATATGCGTCGTGTATATTTCATCGGGCGTAGAGAAAGCGGAGACAGCTTGAGTTCTGGAATAGCATTCCGTGAGTAAGGTACGAAGACATGAAATGATTCTGACAGAAGTGGAGACAAGTTGAAATAATAATCCAATCTAGACGGGTTTTCTAATCTGATCCGCGTGCGTTTCCCTTTTATCAGTTTTTAAGTTCATCATGTGTCATTTTGTATTACCAAACTGCAACAGTCAGTTTCCTGGTCTTTTCCTTAGTCAAAAGCAAGAGTGCATCACTATCTCGTTACAATTTTCCCTTTTTTGTAGAAGGATGTGCATTGTAAGCAGTATACATGAACAATCTCTACAAATGATGGTCGCAAGCCAAAATCAAAAGGGGACGATGCCGAGAATCTGAATTAAAGTTGAATGGGACGATGTTGATATACGCGCGTCGGCATTTCATTACTATTCCCCTCGAGGAACCAACAAGCACCACTTGAGAGCAACTTTATCGAGAGTTTATCTGGATCTATTTTTTCACAGTAGAATAAAAACTTATCGTCTAGATGGATGGGGAACGCGATTCAGAAAAGCAAATAAAAATGGTTTATACAATAGATTGAAGTAATATAAAGAAACGCCAAGAACTACAGTAATTTATACGTTTCCAGTTGCATCAAAAAGAAAGTAAGCAAGAAAGTTGGAGGAGGGGTAAAAATAGAAAACAATCGTAAGAAAAGAACACAAGAGCCTGTATATGAAACGAATTGAAAATTACTAGGTATATCCACTACATTGTATATAAAAATTCAATCATTGATCATTTTCTTCCATCAAGATGATGTGAGTTTGGAAACACTCTTGAAATGGACAAAAACGGCAGAATCAGCTGCTGCTGCGAATGCTGCAACTACAAATTCCAAGTTTACTCATCACAAGTTGAGCTTTCAAGTAAGGATACGAATAAGCAATGAAACGGAAAAAGCTTTGTAAACTAAAGTGCAAGGAATTTTTAAACGCTACTTTAGTGATTAAATTCATGGAACTGAGATGCTACTTAGGAAGAAACTTCACATTCATTTCTTTATTGATTCGAACAGCTAATATTGAGCAGCTCTCCTCTGCGAAGGAAAAAGTTGTGTAAAGTTTACGTGGAAAAATTGATTCACTGCAGGATAGATAAATGCTTTCTATAAAGAAAAACATAAAGAAAACTTTTCTATATTGTTGTATCAACATTGAACATCTCCATCCAATATTTTAGAGAGGAAATGAAAGTGAAAAATCTAATATTTCCTCAAGGCAGATACAAAGTGCATCGATGCATCTATCAAAAGTTGTTGATATAAAAAAAATCTCCTCGAGAATAGTTTCATCCTGGCAGTCACGCGACATATCTGAT
Organism: Akabosia matsudoensis; assembly: GCA_019593645.1. Taxonomy (NCBI): domain Eukaryota; kingdom Metazoa; phylum Arthropoda; class Collembola; order Entomobryomorpha; family Paronellidae; genus Akabosia; species Akabosia matsudoensis. Next base: position 21,711 of record VICI01001258.1, on the reverse strand, counting down.
GAAATGTCATTGAGTTGTGCATGTGTATCGACAGGCTGCCTGACAAAATAAAAGCGAAGACGAGTGACATTGTCAATGAGAGGTGAACAGGAAGGAAAAGAGTCACGGAATATTGAGCAAAGAATCTCAAACGCATTCTTAATATTTCAAGCAAAACGTAGCTGAGCCTATCCCTACCTTATCCGTTTTGACTGCGTGTGGCAACTTTAGGAGTTCAATTAAAAACCCAAGAAAACGAATAGTACGATGCTTACAGGATGTGCAGCTTGGGGCACACTGGGGAAAAATGAAGGAGAAGTCAAGGGAAAGAGGAAACCTTCGTCTAGAGAAATTGCTGGTGCATTTATTGCAGTTGGACGGGTCGCGTAATGATGGATGAAAAAGATTTCGGTTGAGATTACAACGACAAAAAAATCTAATAAATGGCTTATCAACTTGGATAGCTTTCGCTTAAAGTATAACACATTTATAGTGTTTATTACAGTGCAAAATGGCTTTTTAAAATGGTACATCACGATAAAGAAAACAGCAATTTCTTTGTAAATTGACTTTTGCTTGGTTGATATGCTGAGTTGCCCAATTTCGTTCATGTCAGCATGATCACAGAAAAAAATCGCTTTCATGTGTCGTAATAGGATTAGGAACGCATCCTGTCATTCTATTACTTTCACCACAGCCACTATCCAACACGTGGAGAATTTTTAGTTCCACAAGGAAAACCACAAAGTTTCTTGGACTTAATTGCACGGATATCAAGTTGGGTAACAGCAGCAGCAGCAGTCGAAAGAAAAATAACAGAGACTTTTTTCTTTTCTCTTTCCGTAAGTGTCGTAGAAGCACACTGTTGTTGTGGTCCAAAAAGTGTTTTCCCTGCTGAGAGTTTCCATTTCCTTTCCCCCGCAATCCCCCAATATCTATCTTTCCCTGTTTTTATCTAGAGAGATACTGGCTAATGGTCAAAAATAAGAGGAAAATTCTTGACGACCACTTTCCAGAGTGGACTGACGTTGTATTACTTACGAACTGGAGAGTTGAATTACGACATGTTTTATTGGACACGAAATGAGCTACACAGTGTATCTCCCAAAAGCGTTATTAGAAACGATATTTCAGGTGAGAAGACAGAAAGGCTCGTGTGTGTTTGTGTGCCGTTAGAGGAACTAGATTCACAGGTTGATATTTTAATGGACTTTCCCTTAACACATCTTTACCGTTCCGTGTCGTTTTTCATTTACCTGACATTATCTAAAACTAATGGCTGTTCGCTCTCAATCAAGTCAACAAAAAATGCTTCCTCAGCTTGAGGTTTATATGTAAAATAGGGATACCAGTCTCTATCGCTTTCTGAGATTAGGCTTTTGTATCATGATGATGATGAGAACGGCATTTAATTTGTGGTTCTCTTGATTTACTCGTTGTGATTGAGTCGATTCACGTTATTCTCTAGATTACGGATATTTTGATAAACTTCAAAGAACCAGTTTCTTTCAAAACTTTTTCCTGTAATCAAATCCCCAAATGAGTTCCTTGTAGAATCGAGATAAACAACTGATAACAAATGACACGATTCGAAATAAAACAGGGCTTGCCTTAATATTTTGCAATCACAGACTTTCATCAAACTCTCCCAACTTTCTGTGTTGACTTCCGTTCTACCCCAATAAGTTCCCATTAAGGCTTTTCTGCCATGTTTTATTACATTATAGCTGTACCTTTTAAGATACAAAATACATCGTCAGGACTCGAAACAGCTCAAGATAAACAACATTCAAGTTTGCTTATATTGGCTCGGGGAGAAATAGTATGTGTGTGTGAGAAACAGAGAATTTTCTGTTTTCTTTACCCCGTCAAGGATTTGGTTTTATAGGGTAATTGGGAGTTATAAAAGGAGATTAATGGCCACTCCAAAAAGAAACTTCTTTCCTCAACATCTATTTCATTATATCTTAGCATGGTACGAGCTACGTTTCACGTTTGTTGCTTTATTATCCTGTTTTCGTTTTATTCCTAGTGCCAAGATGTAAGTTTTTTTGTGCTAGGATTGCTGGCTGCAATTGTTTTGTACTTGAATTCCATGGGAAAAGAATGTGTATGCGTGTGCGTGCTGTTGTGTGGAAACATTCATGTCTCAATTCACACAAGAGACAGGTGTACATCTGCATAGGAGGAAGATATGTACCTGAAATTACTTTCGTATTACTTTTCTCTCCTTCTGACGCATGCACTTATGTCGATGAGCTGTTAGTAGTAGCTCTCACAGTGCTTTTACTTTATTACACTTTGCGGGGTAAACTTATTATTTCGCTTGCAAAGTACAGCTTTGGGAAAAGTAGGAGAACATCAATACCTTTAAATAAACACATAACATAGACAAGAAGCAAGTTGTCCGGGTGTAATGGGTTTGCGGGGAAGTACTGGCATTCAAAGTGAAATTGTGTGGTGACTTGGGTGGGCTTCGAGCAGAATTGTTCTGCTTTTTCCAAAGTCAACACTAAATGAAAAGTTCACACAGCCTTTAGCAATTGGAGAGCCTTTATACATGGCCATGTGAGCGTTAATTATTTTCTCGTACTTCTACTACCATCCTTTTGAATAGATAATATCGCTGGAAACAAATGTTTATTCTCGAAAACGAGTGGGTTTTATCATGAATTCAGCACCTTTTTTGCTCCTATCTGGTTCTGGGTAATGCAACTTTAGAGAACTGACTACGAACTATTTAATCACAACAGGGACACAACTATGGGAACATAATATGAAGAGCCATACGGATGCTGGTCATGATATAGTCGTTGGTTTTAGTTCAGGATATGCACTTGAAACAGAAGTAGAAGAATCATAGAATGCCTGCTTGCGTGGTGATGCCCTAATAAGATAAGGATGTAAACGAAAAGTTTTCGAGATATAAAATGATGTGATCATGAGGCAAGCTTTCCAACGTACCAAGGATACTCATGCCTCATGACAAACTCTATTAAGATAAAACTATACTGTGGTTCAGCAGAGGTGACAAAAATTATGTTGCTGTGTTCTCTGCCTATTGTTATAAAGTTGAAACTTTATAGTAACTTTCGCTTCAGTAATGACATTTTAAGCGGAGTGATTGTAATCAGATGTCGATAACACTGAAAATAAGGTAGTTTCGATGCAGCTATCTTTTCAACGCTACCTTCAGAAGATATAGTGGTTTTCTTTTCGACTTTGTCAGCGGAAAACTTTTCATCGAAAGAGATTCACAATCCAGATTTTCTTCTTAAGCTGAAGTCATGCAGGACTTCACTCTCTTTGATCTATATCGGTGGTTTTGGAAGCAGAAGAGCTGTTCGGTTCTTGTGGAATGGGCTTGAAAATTGCGTGCATAAAATATTGCCAATCGGTACAACACACATATTGCATTAAAATCGATACCAAATACATGGCGCACTTGAAATTGCCACATTACCCGAAAGTTTCCACGCAACCGTTACAGGAATCTGTGAGTTTGTGAGTAGTTAACGCTCAAAATTTCTCTCATGAAAGAGTGGTTTTACGGCCGTATGGCGCACATAAAATGACGGTTACACCAGTGGCCGGCGATGTGGTTCAATCTGGCTAGAATCTGAAAACGATCTAAAATCCTTTTTAAAATTACAACTCAACTGGATACTGACTTCCCTCACTCGCATGCGAATTACGCAAAAAAGGAAACTAACCAGTGTCGGAGAACTATGTGCGCTGAGTTCAAACAGAAGCAAATTTTGTCTTGATACTTTTTGAATGGTGATATCATTGCAATTTCCATAACCTTTGGTTACTTTTTGACACTTTTTTTCACACAGCGCGTACAAAGTACTTTTTTTAAAGAATCATTTTTAGATAAAACACATTGGCCCTTGGTGAAACTACCTACGTGAATACAGACAGACCCTAACTAGTCTTCTAGCAAAAGAAAAATAATGCTGAAAACATTACCATATTACAATCAAAATGTTTTGCATAGCGATACGAAAAGTATCTTTGAACGTTCCAGCTTGGTTTTTCTGTGCGCTTCTCTGCTTCGAAAGTTTCGCGAGAACAATATTTTCTGGGTTGTTCCTTGGCTATAAAATATTCAAATCACGACAACCATTTTTCTTTGGAACCCACACTTAATATGACGAAGGCGAGTATTGTATTAAGTTTCGTCTTGAAAGATTCGTAAGGTGTAGTGGTCCAAGTTGTGAATGTGATACGATTGTGGTATCCCTTGCAAAGCCACGTGTATATCACTTTCATCTGCAATGCGCTATAATTTTTTTTGAAGAAGAACTTTCAGTTTATCGCACTTCATCTCTATCGCATTATCCTCGCTTAATGTTACATTGATTCAATTTCAGCCATTAAATTAGTAATCAACAAGTTAAGGTCCACGCATTTTCCCAAATTATTTTTGCATGATACAAGCGCGTTTTTTGTGTGTTGTAGCCATGAAGCCAAACCGTAGTGTTGTATTAACTGCTTGCTAACAATTGAATATAACAACACACCTGGGACCTATACGTACCCATATAGAAACTCGATATCTCATATACACACACAAGTTATCTAACGAAAAAGAAAGTTGTTTTTAATAAAATTTATGTCTGGGTTGTCAAGCGCCGTTGTCACACTTCACTGTAGGGTCAATGACACTTCGAAAACTTAACTTTTGGTAAGGATGAACCGGATGAGCACTTCTGGAAGACTTACTGTCAAGTAGAAGTTTTTGTTTCTATCAAGAGGACGAGTCGTTCGGTCGAAAAAGTTATGACATCTCGATTATTAAATTGAGCTTTGCTGCCACCAACTTGCCACAGTTATCTGGGCACAATTTAAGAACTTTCGTAGCAAATTGGGCAAGGACTCGCCCATAAAGCTGTCATTCGCAAACGAGAAAATGACCCACTCCTTACTGGAGCTTCTAACATTGCTTACAACTGCTAGAACAGCATTTTAGCCTTAAGTCCTATCCATGAGAGTAATCCTGTGATATTTCACACTGATTTGGGATACCTGTCCAAGTAGGGAATCTTGACAGGTTTTAAGAATATTGGAATTAAATATTCCTTTGGAGAAAGCAAAATTCTTCTTTCAAATCAGTTCTCTTTTAAATTTTCCATTTCTTTCTCTGGATTAGGAGAAAGTTCAAATATGAGTTACCGTAGTCATTTCAGAATATGTCTTTAAATTATAAGGCTTGATAAATTAGACGAGAAGGAAAGTAACGCAAAAGATATAGTTACAAAAGTTGATGATTCTTTCCTTCCCACGCAAATTAGTAGTCGCGAGTTCTCTCATAAAAACTCCAAAAAACATAAACACAACAAAGAATGGAAACTGCTAAATCAGCCACTTTTACTGCTTTGCCACATCAAGTACAAGCCACATTCCCAGAGGAGCTCATAAATATTCATATAATTTTTTTTCTTCTATTCTCTGTTCCTTTTTTCCTGTTTTACAACTCGTGTGTAAACTCAGCTGAGATTACTTTTTTATTTCTGTCGTGCACAACATCCTTTTAATACCGCCATTCATTGTGTAGGTATCTAAATTATAACGTAATCTTGAGTATTTTATTGGAGAATAAACTAAGGCTGATTAAAAATGCCTGTCTTAAAAAACCAATTAAAGTGTAACGTTTCTTATTAATACATTTCACAAGGAATCCTCTCCAATTCTCTACATGTACATCGTTTTACACCACTATTTTGGTTATAATTTTCACGAGAGAGAAATCCTTACGAAGAGATTTTTTCCATTGACGAAGTAAAGCAAGAATGACTCATCGCTTGATAGGCATCAAGCTAGCGCTAAGAAAAAAGGGAAAGCCACTTTTGGCTGCAATGGAACTTGCCGATTCCTCTCACGTTCGTCTCGTTTCATCTATCCTAAACTATACCCCTCTCGATTCCCAGAGACCCATACAGTTTCTCATTGCCATCTTTCACTTGTAAACGATGGGATAATATTCTCAGCACTATTTTACTATATTACTGGTGCATCTCTAGTTGCATTCCACCCCGTCTGGAATCTCAACTTCATAAAAGAAACTTTACGTCACCCAAGTATCCGGGATGCCGACGGGAATAATCCTCCTCATTATCGCAGACTGTTACCCCAAAATGCATTCATGGCTGGGGTTTTTACCTTGCAACATTCTACTACAAAATAAAGTGTTTGTTCGAGCAAGGTGGCTATATAAAACAACTCAAAAGTTTATTCCAAGTAAAGTCTCTACATTTTTCATTTCTTCCTACAAAGAAGAAAAATAATATTTTCTGAAAAACTTTTTTCCTAAGATAAATTTCTTAGAAAAAAAAATCCCACATAATACCTCAGTTTCGGAGAAAACGCATCCGGAAAGCTGGTAATAAAAAAGGTAAAGGAAATAAAAATGTTGCCTCGAACTAGATCTTGTTTGACTGCACATAATTAAGATAAGATAACTACAAGAATACTAATGAAGACTAGGAAAAACATGATGGTAATAATGTCAAAACTTTTTTAGCTCAAGGTCTTCAGAAATATGCCACGCATACTAGCTTCTGTTATTATTTTCTGTGCATTATTAGTTCATAGACGAAAAGCTTTACAGAACTAACAAGTTTTACAGACACCCGGAAAAATGTGATGTGACAGTTAAGAAAAAACGATAGTTGCAGTCTCATATCATTCCCCAGCTGTACAAGGCTTCCCATCGTTGTTTTTTAAACATTACGATTTAGATGAGCGACCCTGTCAGGAAGAGTTTATGTTACTAGTGGTCCAATGAGACTGTTATTCATAGTGGCATATATTTTCAATGCATCCTTTTTGGGTTGCTCGCTTTCCTCTCCGGAGTGAATTCACGCACCGTATCTCCGGAACCAAGATGTGCATATCAAATATAATAATTCTAAAATGCGCCAGACTTGCCATGAACGTATCGCACGTTGTATGAATAAATATCCCGATGATGATCAGTACGGTTTGCGGACTCCAAACGAAATTTTCGAAATAGAAGACCTTTTACTACGTGCCTATGTGGCAGCTGAATAGAGAATTGGTGCGTAACATTACAATCATTTATTTGATGCTCTCTTTAGCTTGCTAGGAAACTTGTTCATCTACCAAGGCTTTATGGAAGAACACTAGCGCAAAGTAACTTGTTACTAATACTTCAAGAGGATTATCTTTGCAACGCAAGTTTGTTGTGAAATGCGTACAGCATCCGTTTTTGAGTTCTCTCTTGTCGCCAGTCTTTCCATCATTTTGTTTCCACAGAGAAATACATACAAAATGATGGAAATGTGTAGGGTCTCCGTGCAACAAAAACAAAGTTAACATGTAGTACACATTTATCAGGAGTAGTGATGAGGAAACTTGCTATCTGTATAAGCTTTGAGCATAGAATATAATGTTTTAATCGTTCTGTATAGCTCATGTTCAAAAATCCGAAACGGGTAAATGTAGTGAAAAATAAACAGTATGGTAGAAAAGAAAGTTTTCACTGTGGAGTTGAAAGGGGAATGAGAAAATGAGACGAGGGGCAAAAAATCTAATTCTCTGGACGTTGCGCTTTCTAATGTGAAATATATGAGATGTCGACATATTATGACATGTATGCATTGTGCACGTATAAAAACACACACCTTGTGCGTCTCCCTTGCCACTCTTCCCTAAAATTTTAGGGATGCACGTTTTGTGGGAAAATTTCGAGTAAAAAACGAAGGATGCGTGTCATGACATAAGATGCGGTTTGTAGCCTTGATCTTGTATGTAGTACGTTTGGCACGTCGCTTTCTCGAATGGAGTTTGTGTACTACGAGGCTCTAATTTTCTCTTTAGGAAGGTACTATTACTGCAATAAATCAAGTATGAGGTGAAAAATCATTGGCAAGTATGGGATTATATTGCATTTCATTTGATCTGAGTGGCGCGAAGAAAAAGAAAGAACTCCTTTTCGAAGTCTACCTAGAAAAGTGGCTCAATTTGGTGGAGGCATTTCTGAGTTTTAGTGTCAAGCATGTACTACCGAACGTAATGGAATGCAATATTTGTTTCAATCTCATTCAATGTTATTGGCAAGAATAAATCATACTTCTTCCTGAAAAGATGTTTGTTATCGGGCTGTATAAAGGACTAGATGAAGTGTACGAAAATTACTTCTACAATTGTAAGATATTGTCTGAACACCTTCGTAGAATAAATCATTCTGACAGTTTCTTTTATTATTGAATTATTGAATAACAACTGTTACATTGCGTTTGGACCATTGCCTGTTTGTAGATTCAAGAACCCATATAAGAAAATAGGATGATAAACGAGAAAACATATAACCGGGAATTTTCCAACGCTTACAGTATTCTTGCTATCCCTCCGTCGCAATATGGTGCGACCAAAAAATTTAATTCTACAAGATTTTCATCCGACCCCAGCTAAATAGAATCAAACAAAAAGGGAATACGAAGGGAGCCGTATGACTACGTCAATGATGACGGATTATATAAATGACAAAAATGACATGCCAAGCAAAAAATATTATCATAAAGAAACTAGGACAGTTATCTTCCTCATTTGTTACGCATTAGCTATGCACATTTGAAAACTAAATTGTCATAACACAGGTGTCCATGTCGCATGTGGATTTATCGCTTACTAGTTTCAGAATTTTTTTCCAGAAAACTCATACTATGTCTGATTTGATTATGTACAAAATTGTTTCAATACTGGAGATTTTAGACAAAAGATGGATTTGTGCATTATTTTATATCCTAAGGAATAGAAGCCATCGCATTCCCGATGTAGTTGTCAATCAAATTTAGGTTTTTTCCACAGATTTATCCATACAAGTGCACACCACCGAAAAATGACTCTAGTTTAGAAGCTGCTTTATATTCGAAAAAGCCTTTAGAGACACAGTCGCAAAAAATGAATCCTGCTTTTACCGAATCCAAACGATTTTCTTGTTTATTCTGATCCATCATTCGGTCAAGGGAAATAAAAATAATTTTCCATATATATAAGATTACATAAAACGTCCCTCGTATTGGTAAACAATTCAAACAAACTTCGTAAGTAAAATCCTCCAAGACGAAAGCCACACATACAAAAGAAAAAGTTTCACTTCCACTTCAGTTTTCACCTTTCTACTGCAATCCCTCAGATAAAAATGACGAGGTTCAAGTAAGCTTGAGGTAAGTGTGAAATAGGTATCCATGCATGAGAGGCAAAGTAAAAGAGGTGTAAAAAAGATAGATCGAGTGCCACCTTTATCATGATTATATGGAATTGGAAAATAGAAAGACGAAAAAAAGAAGAATAGTTGCTAATGTACTTTTCCTCTCCACTTTTACCAACAAAACCACCGCCTCCAGAAGTCTGTCGCTTCTCCCATAAAAAATTTACGCTATAACGGTACATTCCCATATCGATTTTATTACTAGACCTTTCTCCAACAAGTGAAAATTGGGACTTTGACACCTTTTTTGTATCTCCAGCTTTGTAAGCTTGAGAGAATGACTGCATCCTTTGTTGGAAAAAATTACAAGAATTTGACAGTGTTTTCTTCATAAAGATAACATACCTAGGCTAAAATATTTCCGTACTGAGAGTTATAATAGCCCTGTCTCAAGTCTTCCATTAGAAGTTACGTAATCTGCAACAAATAGAATGTAAAAGTTCTGCCTTCAAGGGTTTAACTACCCCACCTCTGGGGAATGCAGAAGGCAAAACTCATTCGATCTGATCATTCAATTTGCCGGAAGGGGTTCTCAGTCAGTAATCCAATATAAAGATTTTACGTTTCGTACTTCTATAGTTACTCGCTCGGATAACTGAAACTCATTTGGGACGGATTCCAGATATACAGTAAAAACGGTTGAGTTCAATACAATCATGTATTCATCAGTAGGCACCTGACTGTCGATCTCAGCCACAAGATTCGGCCGAAGCTATTTTTACAAGTAGCCTTTCAAGAGTCTATTTGTCGATCATACTTGCCGAAAGTAAGTTGACGTGTGTGCGTCAGCCTCTCTGCCTGCATTATGCTTGGCTGACTGTTTGATTCTCCTGAGCGAGTTTTACAGACACTCGAAGAGAAAGCAGTTGCTTTGCATGTATGCAAAAATCCAAGATTTTTTTTTTTTTTGTATAAGCATGTAAGGAGTAAATTCCTTTCTTTGACTTGCTTACTGTTCAGAAAGGATTATCTACATCAAAGAAAAATAACTGAACGGAAAGCACGAAACAAGCTCAATAAAATGAGACGGCGAACTAGCTTCATTGTAACGTCACGGGTGGCTACTATACAATACTCCTACCATGCTTCCTGCTTCTCCGAGTTGCGCTTGCCTTTACAAAAAGAAAGTCATACATTATCTCTTTAGCAATAATAAAATCGTTACTGAAAAGGTTGTGCTGGATTATAATACGGAAGAGGTCTGAATAGTAAATAGATGAATAAGTGCACAATGGAACCCAAAGGCTGCATTATAAGTTTTTTTGCATGCTAAAATCGCAAAAAACATGTGTCTAGAGCTGGCTACTTACTTATGAGCCTGGCGAGAAGTTATTTAGTTCTGAGTAGTAGGTATGTTACAAGGAACACCACGTATCCACAACACGTTTATGACAGGTCATCTGAGAAAGTCGACAGGAAGCCATTGAACCAAAATGATATTAATGTTTAAACACCTAACTCTAAACATAAACACGCATATGTTTAATGCATTGTTCTGAATTTTATGTATTCACAAGTATAAAAGCTGACAGAAAACTATAAATTACAAATTATTTTTAATTAAATTTTATGACGTACATATACTGCTCCAAATATTCAGACCTCCGCGAGAGCTAGTTGACTGACCATCCCACTACAACTTTTGCAACACGGTTTACATGAGTTTACACACAAAACAGCATATTTGCCAGTGTCACGCAATTCTGCTCACTCTCGCTGCTCAGTAAACAACGTTCACTTCTATTCAAACGTTTTTATTATGTATAATTTCATGGCTTTGCTGACCCTTTCAAAATACTAGCTACACTGCTCGTTCCAAACTGTCAGAGTTTTCCTGCTTTCAGGGAATGAAATGGGCAAGCTTAATAATTCTGAATGACAGCAGCAAAATTAACGATGTTCTTGCTCTTTCTTCACTTTGATCATTTCTGGCATATTGTCACGTTCGTTCTCTTTAACTGTAACTGTACACTGTATGTACAATTCAACGCTATTTGAAACATTTCACTGAGTTTCCGTGTAAATAGTAAATATTATTTATACCGGGTAGATATTATTGTTTCTTTTGAAGTTCAAGCTCACATGAGTTATCCTTACTTTTTTGTACTGAGGACTGTTGTCTGGAAGTTAAACTCCTGCTTCTGCTGTATGTTTTCATGTATTATATTTTGCAAGTGGTAACTATAAAAAAGCAAGCAACTTCACAGAGACAGCTCGCTGGCGCTTACCTCGACAAAACTGAACCAAGAGGAGGCTTCTGTACCCGGATCCGGGTTCTGCTCCGATGCTTATAGAACTTGACTCTGCTGCATGCGTTTACAGACTACTCTCCCTTTCTATTCATTTAAGTTATGTGCTTTCTGCTTTTACTCAAAATCTCGCATCGATCGCGTCTTTTTTGCTGTGTAAAAGTGAACATGAGCTTGCACGTCTTATGTCTTGCTTGATGGTGTGCGTTCGTAAAAGCTACGACTATTGCTTGATTCTCTGTTGGGTTCAGAGTTTCAGATGTGGGGAAGAATGTTTTGTGGAGATGGATGCATAAAGGTTTGTATGGTACGGTTAGTTTACGAGGAATCAAGACATGCGCTTCTCGTATAGCTACACACATGAAAACTGTCCATTCACATATTAGATAGATATTGAGGGGAATGATAGTGTATATCTGTGAGTTATGAAAATGCACAAGATGCTTTCTTGACTACAAAAAAAGAAAATAGAAAAGGATGAATGCATTATGTATTGAGCTCCGCGTCTTCTTCAGCAAAACGTTGCGGCCTTGCATAATAATAGGGTTTGCGACGAGGCTTTTCAGAGTTTTTCTGTTTGTTGTAGGAATTGCAAACAAAGAAACTTCAAAAGTAGACGTTTTATACAAAACCTTGTGCTAACAATTTTCCTTTGAACTTCGGTATTCATAACTGTTTGACTTGATCACATGTGAAGATGTGCGTGAATATTTGTGGAATGAATCGGAAAGTATGAAAATAATGACCATGGGCAGGTAAAACTGTTTACATTTTATTAAATTTTATGAAGGAAATAGGAAACAATGTTTATAAAATACGATTTTCTTCTGATATGAAAAGGCTGCTATATGAAATGATCATTGGAATATGTTGTTGATAGACCAACATCCGAACAACGATAAATGGCAAATGGTTGCACAACTTATAAAATAACAGTGGATATGTGAAAGGCGATTTTGCCAATTTTCTATACAAAGAATTGGTTGAGTAACGCCGGAAACACAAAGCAGTCCTCGACCGACGTACATCTGCTGGGCTGGTCTAATCTCTTTGGATACTAACGCAATAATGCATGAATGCCACAATGCCAGAACTCACAAGTAAGGCTAAAACACGAGAAAAATGGATGTTGAAAAGGTACAAGTAATTTTATATCGAAAACATTGCTTTCACCACTATCGCATCACGAGAAGAAAAAAAAGCAGCCCTGTCCGGTTGTAGAGAATGAAACTGTTTCTTGTTTAGGGAATCGCAGTGAACCATAAAAAGCTTTTCTCATTTTTCATCAGCAACAAAACAGAACAAAAAAGATATTCCATCAGTTTGTACTTTACGTTGTTTGTCATCGAATCCACATATTTCATCATCACCACCAGACTATCGCCACAGAACTAGTGTTAGTTAAGAGGGAAAAGGATTGCGTAAATCCATGCAAGGACGCAATATTTCTAGTTGGCAAGTTTGAAAGCCCTCTTCTAAGTGAAATGTCCAATACAAAATTTATTGCGTTTTTTGAAAATAAAGATACCCGAGGGCTTCTGTATCAGCAATGACCCACACACAGAGAAGCGTTGTGTTTTAAGATTAAATGCAGACCAATGCCGACATCGTGGATTATTTGCTTGGAATTAACAAACGCGTGGGGTCATTGATCCTACATAGTAAAGTAACCAACGACAGATCAGACCTCCCACAGTTTATTGCTACTTTGACTTCACCGTAACAAGAGCGTGGGTGTTGAAACTTCAATCTAAAATCACGAAGTGAACAATGACGATATTTATGCATAATTTTTTTCTTATGCTTCTTTAGAATTTACATTTCCTTTGGGGGAGTCGACCTACGTGTTCAAGCGAACCCGAACATAATATTACCTGGAGATAACGGTTCGGAAAATGGTTTACTTTCTTGGAGTTTATTTTTGTAAAAAGTACCTTCAAAACTAGCATTATCATCATAAATAAATTTTGTCACCCCCTTTCAAAAAAACATTTTGTTATTTCCCTACCTTATTCCAAATCTAATTTTGACTTTTCCCAAGTTTTCTCGGCCGGCTAACAAGTGTTTCCCGTACCTCCATCAGAAAGTATATGATTGCCTAGAACTCTTGATTTGATAAAGTAAAAACTGAGATAGAAATGCAAGGCAGTAATAGGAAAAGAAAAAAACAGGAACAAAAATAATATGTGTAAGCAACAATACCGTCTGCTCCCCCTTTTCTTTATATTCCCTTGTTGTCCTGGTTAAGCCCAAGTTTTTTCGTAAATCCTCGAACTAAAAGTGTAAATCGAATGTAAGCTGATCGGAGTTGGGACGGGGGCAAGGGTAGCTGTGAAATAACGAGAGGAAGATCGTAATGATGCGTCTTAGGTTACGCTTCATGTGTCATGTCCATATCACATTTTTGTCGCTTTCACCTTCATTATATTTTATCAGTTTCTATGGATACGCCTGACTCAGGACAAATTCAAAAAAATGAACGTGCATCCATGGGAAATAAAAATGATCGGATGAATTTTCTCCTAATGAAAAGTAAATCTCTAGATCCAGAGTAACTGAACTGTTCACCTTGCAAAATATCTCTCAATCACACACTACATAGTATATGTTATTTTCGAAATAATGTCTAATTCCTTACCTTCGTGAAATGGATTTGACATGATACCAACAACGAGCCATTGTTCATCCATTGAATTATCCAGAAACTCGTATCCTAAAACACAAAAGATGATTATTGAATACATAACAAAGCTGAAGGTTGCATTGTGGGGGTAGTGCAGTCACGTGCAAACAATAAAAGATTAATCAAACATTTCGCTCCTCTGAAAAGGTGCTGGAATTCAAGATTCCTGGATTTATAAAGACGAAGTCATGCTGACGAATATCTAAATGCCAGTTTTGTGTTGTGGTCAACACTGTCTAGTGGTCAAATGATTGATAGCATGTGGTTAAGAGTGCCACTCGAGAATTACTCTTGCGAAGGTGGATATTTACGGCAAGGTAATGCACGCATACCAGCATGAGTTTCGTCTCGGTTTCGTAAATTCACTCTACAAATAGGATGCATGCTGTTGGAGGCTTCCGAAACCAGAAATTTTTCTAAGCGTTACATTTTACAAACAGGAAATACGTTTGCACTCAAATAGTTCGGGCTGTGTACTAGTCAAGATAATTTTATTAGGGAAACTTCTCTTCCAGCAGTAATGATGGATCACTATCCTCTTGATGGTTGTAATTACTTTTAAAGGAAAATGTACGCAAGTCATGTTATTTTTTTATGCTTTCTACTCTTTACGATCCCCAAATGTACAGCATAGATTGTGTTACAAAGCAAAGTATACTTTTTGGAATAATTCTGTTACTGTAAAGTTATAGCAAACGCATGGATAAATAAGAATGCCACGTAGATTCACCGAAAGCAAATGAGTGTGAAAATGTTCACATTTTTATCATGAAAGTGGTTCCCTCGAGTAATGTCTTTGTTTTCCTGAAAATTAACGTAGCCATTCTGACAGGAAAACTGTACAGAAGAACGAAACCTGAAACGTTGGAGCACCGCAGTAATTGCACTTTCATGTATATTTCAACTCTAGTAATTGTCATTTTACAGATTAGCGCTTGGCTCTTGTTAAGCTTTAGCTATTCTACATGGGCTGGAAACAACAAAGAAAAACATTTTGGATTTATGCAATCTCTTTTGTATGATACAGTGAAAAGAGTTTTTTTTCAGAATGACGTATTTTGGGAAGAGCACTAAATCCTGGTACAAAATTCATTGTATGCAATCATTCTAAGGGTAATTTGCAACCCATATTTCAGTGTCTACAACATTTTCATCGTTTCATTCAAGTTCTCATGATAATTTCTCTTTTCATCGTTTAACATGAAACAAGCATAAATATTTTCAAATCTTAAAATATATGGTTAATTTTTTTAAAGCGGAGAACAAGTACGATAGTTGATAGTACTCATTCATGTACTTTATGATTCTGGCTAAGTACACCAGTATACCTACCAGGTTTCATGCGGATTCACTCCGATGAGTACGATCAAATAAGGATAATGACATTCCTGTTCTCACAGTGACAGTAGCAGAGATCTCAAAAACACGTGTCTCATTCCATATTCATTTTTCTTCGGCAAAAAAACTCCCACACTATTTCTACCCTTCCTCTTTCCTGTCTAACTGCCACTGCCACAATATTACACTTTGATTTTTCCAAAGTTTAGGCCGCCACTTGCCAACGAACCGAGAAATGTCTGTTGGAATGAGTGAAACTGACGTTCCTTTACTTTTAGTTTTCCCAGTGTATTATTTTTTTTCTTTCCCAGATTTGCTTGTTATGCATTTTCCCTTAGTCTGTTTGTGTCTGTCTATAACTATGCTACAATTTGGTTCCTACAGGAAATCCAAGAGAAGCAAAAAGTTTTTTTTTAAATTCCAACGTACCAACTACTCTATGCTGGTTGCTTACAACAAAGTATTCCATATTCTCCCCTCATTTTTTTACTGCTCGTCTTGTTCATTAAGATGTGTCATCAATGTAATCCCTTTGTGTAATATTCGTAAAACATGTAAATGCTTAATGGGTTAGAATGGAATTTGTATGTAATTTTTTGATAGCTTGTATATACACATCAGCTTTCATTTTGAAAATGGAGATGGAATAATAGTTCCATGATGTACCTTCAACTCTTTCTGGAATGGTTAGCGTGACACCCTATTGATACTTTACATATTGCAGCAGCAAACAGACGTTGTATGTTACTGCCGGATTTTCTTTCTAATTATGGTATTATGCAACGTGAGCATTTTGATGTGGTGCAATTTAACACATTTAGTGCATGCAAGCGCAGTTTTTTAGTGAGTAAGGGTGAAAGTGCATGCAACGCAGTTTGGTAACAACAAGGCCTCACGCACATGGAAATAGGCTTTCTCCAAGTACTATTTGCTGTTTTCCCCCTCGGTTGAATGAAGTTGCGATGGCGATACGATGAAGACAAGGGGATTAAAATTATTATGCAACGTGAGCATTTTGATGTGGTGCAATTTAACACATTTAGTGCATGCAAGCGCAGTTTTTTAGTGAGTAAGGGTGAAAGTGCATGCAACGCAGTTTGGTAACAACAAGGCATCACGCACATGGAAATAAGCTTTCTCCAAGTACTATTTGCTGTTTTTCCCCTCGGTTGAATGAAGTTGCGATGGCGATACGATGAAGACAAGGGGATTAAAATCCGTACGATAGTATTAAAAATAATGGCAATTCCGGGAAGATGTTACTACTTGTTTACTGCATCTGCATTTATCAGTTGACGCTTTCCCTAAACCTTCAAACAAGTTTCTCGTAAGGCCTTTTCCTGTTACAGTCACATAAGAACTTAGACATTGAAGTAACTGACTCTCGTTTCTGCTGCCAAGATTTGTACTTGTAAAATTCAGGAGCACGTCTTATATTTACATACTACTTCTACTCTCGTAGGTCCAAAGAAGATCCCTTTAGAAATTACTTTGTAGCACAAAGGCCGGAAGTTTTTGTATGGGGAAACAAGATTTTATGAAGATTTCTATATCTTTTACTAACAATTAATTTGGTCTCTTTCGAATGACTATTCATTACGTTCTTCAATAGCCCAGCAAAGATACTTGAAAGCAATTTGCGTTGGACGTTGCTAGTCCCTAAGTTTCACATAATCTACGTTGGTTATACGGAGATTCGATTTACGAAGCCTTCATGCAATCTACGTACCCACATACACGTTCGTATGCTTCTCCAGTTATTTGGAGCATTTAAATTGTACGTTCCTGAGGAATTGCACAAGTTCCCTTTGAGTTCATAGCCGAAATATATTTATTTGCAAGACAAACCTGGAATTTTAATAAGCAGGTATCTATGTTACTTTTCAGTTGGTGTTCGAAAGAATGCCATGCATTACAATCTAAATATTGTAAACTATTATGGCGCAGAAATATCCCTGCTGGAAAACTATACATCTTGTACCAACCAAAACTGATGTAAATAAGTGTATTTTGATCAAAATAATGCATTTGAATCATTCGATATTGAATTTTATGCCCATTGGTTCCAAACCCAATTATCGTAAAACACAACCTTCCACGCTCAAGTTTAGAGTGTATCACGCTTAACGACTCTTGTAGTACATACATCTTTCTTGACAGTTTACAACCAGTTAAGGTTATGTTCTCCGGGAATAACATTGAAATAATAGAATTTAAACAGTGCACGCATAAAGTTTTCAATGGAGAAACATAGCCACACGCAATGAAATCAATACTTGCACTCGCACAGTATCAGCGATCTACCTATAACCTGAAAATAAGCTTTTGAGGTACCGCTGTGCAGCGATAATTTAGGAAATAGCAGTCCAACTCGACAACCTCAACATGAAATAAGAACTAACGCTATGTCTTCTCCAAATTCCTTCGAGTGAAAATACAACAGGGAAAAGTTTCCGTTAGCTTGAAAACAGTATTTTAGAATGGAGAAAAGAACTGTTACTGCTTGCAGGTTGCACACAGCAGGAGAGTTGCAGCAGCACACAATAATGCACTTTATGCGTGTCCATAGCTACTTTCTCGCCTTCACCGTCTGTTTTTCTCCTTCCCTATTCATCTGAAACTGCATCGTCGTTTTGTCTCGCTTTTGTTTTTCCTCATCCATTAATCCTTCTATTATTCTTACGTCTGAATAGAGTCACTAGACGTGGCTCTCAAAGCCTTTCATTTCCTCATTACTAATATTACATCCATTCCTGGTAGATGGGAAATAAGGAAAGAATTCAGTCACGGAGACAAGTTTTTGTTTAATAAAACTAAAATGTGCTTGGCAGAAGATGCGTCGGGTTTTTGAGTGTGCGCTTTCCCACTACGTAACGGGAAAGGGAAAAGATGACATAATAACTTTTGTAGTTCCATTACCCACTTCCTTTTTTAGATGAAGTAATGTAGCGTATTATAGAAGCATATGTCTTCTCAACTTTCCCTTTTTCCTTGCAAAGTTTTCTTAGCCTTTATGGTGATCGTTGTTGGTTTAGTCGTTTCTACATTTAATACAACCCAGGGCTCGCCTCCACTTGTATGAAATGTGGAACTGTTTTGGATTGCTGGCAAGCTCTCAGTGCAATTTAATCAGAAACGAGGAGAGAAACCGGTTGGGGTGTAATGAACGTCGACAACATTGCAAGTGCACTGGTAGTTTTCTTAGCCTTTATGGTGATCGCTGTTGGTTTAGTCGTTTCTACATCTAATAAAACCCAGGGCTCGCCTCCCCTTGTATGAAATGGGGAACTGTTTTGGATTGCTGGCAAGCTCTCAGTGCAATTTAATCAGAAACGAGGAGAGAAACCGGTTGGGGTGTAATGAACGTCGACAACATTGCAAGTGCACTGGGACTGGTACAATGTTTTATTGTTCTTATTAAAGTATGGTTTTGTATATCCAGCAGAGTCGTAACCTTTTACTGAAAGGCCGTGACATTGCAGTGCAATGACTCACATTTCTAAATGTCAATGTGGCTGTTGCTCCCGTGGAGTCTTCTCGCAGCCTTCAATCATCAGTGGGATGTTATTTGTTTAGATATCTCTGTATTTTTTAAATGGTAGGGTTGTATAGGTAGTTCATAAATACATCAATGTACATTCGTTTATCAATGAAATGGCAAAAATATAGGTATAAATGGTTGAAAACCTCAGGGCACTAAATTGAATGTGGTCGCTTATGTGATCAGTCTTAAAACTTTGAATTTCATCCAAAGGAAAAGCAGCTCCCGCTGGAACTAAAAAGATGCAATGTAAGTCCACTTTTTTATCCTTCCCAGGAGTGATTGTGTGGAATTATTGAGTAAAACATGGAGTGAACTAACATGGAGGAGTGAAAACATGGAGTGAATGTTCATCGTTAAAGTATATGAGCATAATTTCTGATTAATGATGGTAGGAAATCGCGTTTCATAAAATTAATGAATACATTTACTTCTTCCTCCGTAAAGAAAGAGTTTACGCTGCCTTTTTTGCACCCTGGGAGTTGAGAAAGACATGATTTTGAAATAAAAAGACGCACAAGATGCAAAAAGGAGAAAAACGTACTCGAAGCAATTTTCTTACATTTTAAATGATCTTAATCTTTGTGGAAAAAATAGAAAGGGATTTGTCTGCGATTTCTGTGAAATTGGAAACCTCTCGTATCTGATGAGAATCGCAACACTATAGCAGTGCGAGAAGTTGTAGAATAGTGTTTCTGTATTTTCTGATAGAAATCAGAGAAAAATGTAGCATGACAAAGTAAATGTCGTTTTGTATGATTTTCTCCATCAAAAGACTGGAATTTTTTTCTATTACGGTAATATGCAGTAAAATTATTTTACAGGACGATGTGTTGTATGTATACCTACATGAGAAGTGAAAGGGTTGTGCCACGATGAAGATGGGTAAAATGTAATTTCGGGTGTGGTTAAATGTATCGGAATAGGTTTGTGAACCGCCTCGTAGTTACTATGATAACTGGTTGTGTGGGAGTGTCTGACCCAAAGTGTAGCAGTGTTGGAATGAAAAAAACGGTAAGTACAGAAGCAATAAAATTTGTAGAGAATCTTACAGTAGAAAAAAATCAGTAGTAGTTTCAGTAGATTGCATCTAAAATGTAGAAGGAAAAAACTTCAATAAAATTAAGACTCTACCGCAATTCGCGAAAACTTTGAGAATAGAATGAAGTTTTACTACTTTCGATCTAGTGTGTATAGCAGGTGGCAGGTAGGTTGTTGTCGAGAGCATCAAGTAACGAAGTAACACAATTTTGTGTAAGTGTGAAGTTGAAACAGCCGTCAAGCACTATTGCGCGAACTAGCCTTGTTCTGTTTTGCCGAAACAAGATCAGACTTCTGCAAAAAAACATTTGTTGATTTCAAATCGTCCGACTTTGGACGTAGGTATTTTGTCGGAGATGCATGTAAGTTTGACACGGTTGTCACACGAATGCTACGCAAAAATGTTCAATACTCCTTTCTGTGAAGCGCAAGGAGGATGGGTGAGCTATTCCAGAAGAGATGCTTCCGTACATTCTGCAGTTTCAGCGTTCCCATAGACGTACAGCATTTCATTTGTTAATGGCACATGTAAATACTTTTTCAATTGAAAGGTACTATCACTTGGTAGAAAGTTGCAAACTCAATTGAAGGCAATTTTTAAGCGTTTCAGCCCAATATTTCTGAAATATAGAAAGTGTTGTTTCATTTTTATGAACTTTTTCCGCATCGTAATCGTTTCACCTAAATTGTAAATGTATATTATGCAACATGCCACACCCCGGTTTCGTTTTTGTTGGCATTTTTTGTAGGGATTATCTGTTGTAAAATAGAGTTTCTTGGAAAATCCTGCATAACTCCTGTACTTCAGACAGTTGAAATGGCAAAGTAGTGAAAGTAAACTTCTTTTACATTAGGAGGAATGTATGGATATTCAACGAAATGCGTTGAAAAGATTTTTAGAGACCCCCGTTTTATTAGTCAATCACATGATCCAGAGTGTTTGCTGTGGGTTGAATGAATGCCTAACCAGAGGACTAGACAATATTAAAAATGTAAGATAAACACAGCTTAACGTTTGCTGTTTGAACGTAAATATAGCATTCATCAAGATGTGAGAAAACAAGGAATTGTGTTTCTAAAAAGAGTATTAACTTAATTAACATTTCATGGCAAACAAAAACGTTTTGTATTGGTACACCGCTACGTAGACAACTTTTAATACCGCGTCGGAATAACTCCGTATTATAATAAATTCAACTTTTTAGCCTAGTATAAGACTTGAAGTTTATGCAAGCAAAAAAAATTTGCTGTGATTAGGTAGCGGGAATCCTTTCCTTCCGCCATCACTTTCTCATTTGCATGACGAGCAGTAACCCAAAGCTTTAGTTGCTGCTCATTAGTGATACGAATTAAGAGCTGCTTTTTCCGTTCCGGAAACAAGACTAAAATGCATGTAACATGAAGGAAAAACGGGCTTACCTACAACCTAAAGAAATCAGATATTGCGTCTGATGATTGAAGCGCTCATATGCTACACCCGTGCTCATTAACGTAAACGGAAGGGATGGAACTGGGCACACCTTCTTTGTCTACAATTCGAATTAAGATAGTTTTCTTCTTGCCTTTTTGCCCTTTGCACTAAACTAGCAAATTATCTTGGAGAGAACATGCAAGTGCACACAAATCCAGTTTTAGGATGTCA